>JALMQS010000300.1:0-189445 GCA_024734495.1 Forficula auricularia | reverse complement strand
TACATCCATCCATCCATCCCCACGCACTTCCAAAAAAATGGCACTTTTTGGCCTCTCGGCGAGATCCCAGGTAATTTTTTGGCAAAACCGTCACGTGCTAAAAATTCAATCTCATTGAATACTTCAATTTGTGACCTTAATTGAGTCCATGGGTTCCGTAGTCTTTACCTGAGGACCCTTTGAAGTCGCGCTTGCCGCGAGAGCGATTCCAATACTTTCTCCCATGCTTCGCATTGGATACAAAGTAAAAACCTCACCCGGTATATATTATACATATACAAGAATTGTTCATTTAATATAAAAGATGCAAGCTGTATAAAAGAAATATTATTATTATTATTTAGATAGGTAAACTTTAATTGAACTAAGAGGGTGGGAGGGGGTCAAGGGGTTGAGCCCTTAAGGGTTGTCCAAATGCGATAAGTGGATTTCTTTTTTCCTCCAGCTTGCTGCAAATTGATCAGTTCAATTTCCCCTTTCTCTCCCTAGAGGTCGCTCCTACTATACCTCTGTCTAATTGTTGCAGCCATCTTCTCGTCAGTCTCATTAAAGGGGAGATAACCCCCTCCACTCCCCTCCCCTTTTTATTTCAACTAATTCTAATTAAATTTAACATTGAAACACACTCTAAAACGAAGCAAATCTCTCTTTCTCCCCACCATGTCCTTTTTTTAAGGCAGTAATAAAGACACACACACACACACACAAATAATTAAATAAAATAAACTCTTATTCTTTCTTTCTCTTATTTTCTTTATTTTTTTATTTTTTTTTTTCGATTTAATTCAATTTCCAGAATGCGATTCCAATTCCTAAATGAGCATCTAAAATCCCATTAGAGCTTCACTTGACTACTAATAATAAAGTTATTGGATAAAAAAATACTTGGTAGATTTCACATTATATAAAAAATAAAACGAATTTATTTTTGGAGAATCGATATATATATATTTCGGGTGACTAACCCATCTTCAGGAGCAAGGGCGGATCCAGGGGGGGCAGAGGAAGCGATCGCCCCCCCCCCTCATACAGGCCCGTGCCTGGCGGGAGTGCAACACGTGCGCCGCACGCAGAGGCCAAAAAACGGCGGCCAAATCGACAGGGAATTTTTATTTTTATTTTTTATTTTAATGAACTTAAAATATGAAATTTGTAAAAAATTTGTAAAAAAAAAAACATTTATTTTTTATTTTTTAAAATTGAAAATAAAGTTCTATGTGTGTGTGGGGGCTGGCGGCGTCTCTGCCTCCCCCCCCCCCGCTTGGACAATTAGATCGCGACACACTTTCGAGAGATAAAAAAGTAGATCTTATATTCTTATATACATCGGCCACCTTATATACATTCTACCCCCCCCCCCCCCATTAAAAATTCCTGGATCCGCCCTTGTTTAGGAGAAACAGAAAGTAACTGACCTGGATAAGTTGAATTTGAATACAAGTCAATGGTAAAATTTATTTTTAAGATAACAAAAGGGTAAATATTTAAAATTAGTGGAGGGAGAAAGGTAGGAAATAAAACTCTATCCTTCTTGAACCTCCGAATAACTATTTCGAGAAACAAACTTAATTACAAAATTTTTAGAAAAGATACTTTCACAGACACAGTAATTCCATTTTTATAATTCACAAATGTAATCAGCTAAAATTAAATGTCACGGATTGGCGTAGATGTATAATTGTTTTCCGAGCTTGTACGCCCAAACTATTAATTTTACGAAAAAAAAGGTAATTATTTAAATTGTAGGAATTTTTCTCTAGTTTCATTTTGTATATAAATATTTTTATCGTCAAATGAGTCGGAAAGGAAATATTGGCAAGAAACTTCTTTAAGGCTCCATTTTTCCAATATGGCGGCGCGAACGGCAAAGATACAAAGTGGCAAAGTGGAAATTCGGAAAGAGCATATCGAAATCTACAAAATTACTTATTTTAAAAACTCCCGAAAAACTTTCCAGGTAAAACTACCAAAGCAGACTATAAAACCATCAAAATATTTATTATTAAAAGTAATTAGTCAGAATTGTTAATTCTCGTGTTGTTTTATCCTGTATTTGTATCTGATCAAATCCAAGAGATAAATAAATTGTATCCAATATCGCATTTCTATTGATTTTCGATAAATTCCTTCTTTGGGCCTCCCCACCCCACCATACCCCACTCGTATTATTCACCCACCCACGCACCCCACCCCTGATTATCGATTGGTTTCAAATTTCTCTATCACCAATCATTAAATGGGAATTATTTGATTAATGAGCGCAGGAAACCATAAGGGAATAGACAATACTATATAAACAAATAAATAAATAAAAAATAATAAATAATTATTGGTTGTATCATTAGGGGAAATTTACATTTTCCAAATATACCGGGTGAGTTTTTTTTTTATCTTGAGACAGTGTTATAACTCAAAAAAAGTGCATTATATGAAAAAAGTTTCAAATAAAAATTTATTTATATCAGAGGGGAAACTAAACTACACTATTGTTTGTCGACCTAGAACAAGCTTTTAACAGTATTTCGAGATCAAATTCTGTTTTTTAAATAAAAAAAACATATTTTTCTGTACATATTCTTAATCTAGAAAACAAACTGCACAACGGTATGACGTTCTGTAAGAAACAAACCTATAGGTTTAAAAATAAGAAGAAGAAAGAAGATCTCAAAAAATCTTGATAATTATATATATACATATTTTAAGTATACTCATATTTTTGAGGCAACTCTAGATATATTAATAGTTAAGATGCCGTTATTTGAACCAAGTATTAATAAGTAAATTATGAAAATATTGCTATTTGAGTAAAATAGTGAAATAATTGAATTTAGTAGTTGGGTATTTAAATGGAATAATACGTAATTACGAAAAGAAATTATATAAACTTTAATATTTTTTATTTATAATAAATATAGGTATGTATTTCTGAGTAGAATAGTATTTTCATTTAATGTAGAATCTACAGATATTCAATCAAATTAATTATACAATTAGATAAGCGGAGAGAATGAGATTAGAGGCTTTCGAAATGTGGGGCTACAGTAGAATGATGAATATCAAATGGATGGATAAAATTACAAAGGAAGAAGTTGTTGGAAGAATCGGAGAAAGAAGAACCTTGTGGAAGAGTCTGAAGAAGAGAAGATGTCAGATGATGGGGCACACACTGAGACATGGGGGACTGATTAGGGGATGATATCTTGGAGGGGAGGTGGGAAAGAAAAGGGGAAGAGGAAGACCCAGATTATAATATTTCAACCAAATAATTGGGGATATGGGATGCCAGACATTTAGAGAGGTCAAACAGCTGGCGGGGGACAGAGTCGAGTGGAGACGGGGGTGGTTGCATCAAAACAGTCTTAGGATTCTATACTCAATGATGATGAAAGGTATATAAGTTCCATCACTTATTTACCAGAACCTGGAGCCACCGAGCGATGCACAGTAGCCCATGTCCCCCCACCCCCTCCCGAAACGACACACCTCTCACCCACCACTGCAACCCCACTCCGCCCCACCCCACCCCAACCGCGCCTCTCACCCCCGGATCTCCCACAACTGCACCTCCCACATCCATCCCACCCCAAAACCAGTTTTTGCATTTCTAGCTTTCTAGTGGTCCACATATTATGTGCATATTTGTTTACTCGTACACCAATTTGCCCCCCAATGATGAAATTGATATATAAAATCACTTTTTGAAGTCGGTGCCAAACATATACATTTTATGAATCGCACTAGACGGATCTTATTTAGTACGTTTGGCGGGTAAGCTCGCTTATATAGTTTGTTTGGAACCGACTTCAAAAAGTGATTTCATGTAAAAATTTCGTCATTTAGTTGTAACTAAATTAGATAATTATTTTATACCTTTAAATGCAATTTATTTAATTTTTGAGTTCTTATTATTTTATTTGTTGATTTTATTTATTTTTTTATTATCTATTTAGTGATGTTCTTAAAAGTGACTTAATATAATACCTTGCATGCATCTCGTAAGAGAAAGATTCGCCTGAAGGTATAAGAAATTGATAATGAAATTCAATATAGAAATTATCTCGAAACGTTAGCGGGTTTTAAATCAACGTATTAGGATTTTTTTATAAAATATTTAATTTAGTATTATAATTTCGATTATTTGCTCATAAGAATTGAAGATTTACGTTATTTCATCATTGATCATATCATCAAAACTTGACCAAATTAATATGGGACCACCCCTAAGGTACCCCCTTTCCAATAAAAAAAGAATCATCGAAATCGGTCGACGTGGCAAAACGTTCTCGCTGAACATACATAAAATAAATAGTTAGGTATCTAGACTATCTTGGATTTATACTGATCCAAACGCAGAAAGAAAAAATAATTATCTTATTTTTAACCGACATCAAAAAAGGAGGAGGTTCTCTATTCGACAGATTTTTTTTTTTTGTGCCTATGTTACCTCATATCTCCGCCAATTGTGAACCGATTTTGGAAAAAAAAATTGCATTGGGTTCAGTCTAGCTTCCGATTGGTCCCGTTTTTTGTTTCATTGGTATTAGACCTTTTCTGTTATGTTTGTTTAGGCATAACTTTGTTTATGAACCGATTTTAATGATTCTTCTTTTATTGGAAAAGGGGTACCTTTGAAATGGTGCCATATAAATTTGGTCAAGTTCTGATGATATGATCAATGACGAAATAACCTAAATTTCCAATTCTTATGAGCAAATAATCGAAATTATAATACCAAATTAAATATTTTATATAAAAAAATAAAATAAAACAATATTAAAACGTTCATTTAAAACCCGCAAAAGTTTCGAGAGAATTTCTATATTTATGAATTAATTTTGTTTATCATTTTCTGCGAGATCCAATCGATTTGATTGGGGAATAATGGAATTAAAATAATTATCGGAAAAGAGGTTTTTTTATCTAATTAGATTTTTCCTCTTATTAAAAACAAGGACTAAAGATAAATAAGGACACTCGATGGTGGAGAAGTTATCTCCGAAATCGAAGCAAAATACAATGTATACATTATTAATGTAAAATAATTGGTTTAATAAAATTTATAGAAAAAAACATTTAATTGATAAGAATGAGAGGAGGAGGAAGGATACCAATCGATTTGATTGGGGAATAATGGAATTGAAATAATTATCGGAAAAGAGGTTTTTTTATCTAATTAGATTTTTCCTCTTATTAAAAACAAGGACTAAAGATGAATAAGGACACTCGATGTTGGAGAAGTTATCTCCGAAATCGAAGCAAAATACAATGTATACATTATTAATGTAAAATAATTGGTTTAATAAAATTTATAGAAAAAAAAATTTAATTGATAAGAATGAGAGGAGGAGGAAGGATACCAATCGATTTGATTGGGGAATAATGGAATTAAAATAATTATCGGAAAAGAGGTTTTTTTATCTAATTAGATTTTTCCTCTTATTAAAAACAAGGACTAAAGATAAATAAGGACACTCGATGGTGGAGAAGTTATCTCCGAAATCGAAGCAAAATACAATGTATACATTATTAATGTAAAATAATTGGTTTAATAAAATTTATAGAAAAAAAAATTTAATTGATAAGAATGAGAGGAGGAGGAAGGATACCAATCGATTTGATTGGGGAATAATGGAATTAAAATAATTATCGGAAAAGAGGTTTTTTTATCTAATTAGATTTTTCCTCTTATTAAAAACAAGGACTAAAGATGAATAAGGACACTCGATGTTGGAGAAGTTATCTCCGAAATCGAAGCAAAATACAATGTATACATTATTAATGTAAAATAATTGGTTTAATAAAATTTATAGAAAAAAAAAAAAAATTTAATTGATAAGAATGAGAGGAGGAGGAAGGATACCAATCGATTTGATTGGGGAATAATGGAATTAAAATAATTATCGGAAAAGAGGTTTTTTTATCTAATTAGATTTTTCCTCTTATTAAAAACAAGGACTAAAGATGAATAAGGACACTCGATGTTGGAGAAGTTATCTCCGAAATCGAAGCAAAATACAATGTATACATTATTAATGTAAAATAATTGGTTTAATAAAATTTATAGAAAAAAAAATTTAATTGATAAGAATGAGAGGAGGAGGAAGGATACCAATCGATTTGATTGGGGAATAATGGAATTAAAATAATTATCGGAAAAGAGGTTTTTTTATCTAATTAGATTTTTCCTCTTATTAAAAACAAGGACTAAAGATGAATAAGGACACTCGATGTTGGAGAAGTTATCTCCGAAATCGAAGCAAAATACAATGTATACATTATTAATGTAAAATAATTGGTTTAATAAAATTTATAGAAAAAAAATTTAATTGATAAGAATGAGAGGAGGAGGAAGGATACCAATCGATTTGATTGGGGAATAATGGAATTAAAATAATTATCGGAAAAGAGGTTTTTTTATCTAATTAGATTTTTCCTCTTATTAAAAACAAGGACTAAAGATGAATAAGGACACTCGATGGTGGAGAAGTTATCTCCGAAATCGAAGCAAAATACAATGTATACATTATTAATGTAAAATAATTGGTTTAATAAAATTTATAGAAAAAAAATTTAATTGATAAGAATGAGAGGAGGAGGAAGGATACCAATCGATTTGATTGGGGAATAATGGAATTAAAATAATTATCGGAAAAGAGGTTTTTTTATCTAATTAGATTTTTCCTCTTATTAAAAACAAGGACTAAAGATGAATAAGGACACTCGATGGTGGAGAAGTTATCTCCGAAATCGAAGCAAAATACAATGTATACATTATTAATGTAAAATAATTGGTTTAATAAAATTTATAGAAAAAAAATTTAATTGATAAGAATGAGAGGAGGAGGAAGGATACCAATCGATTTGATTGGGGAATAATGGAATTAAAATAATTATCGGAAAAGAGGTTTTTTTATCTAATTAGATTTTTCCTCTTATTAAAAACAAGGACTAAAGATAAATAAGGACACTCGATGGTGGAGAAGTTATCTCCGAAATCGAAGCAAAATACAATGTATACATTATTAATGTAAAATAATTGGTTTAATAAAATTTATAAAAAAAAAATTTAATTGATAAGAATGAGAGGAGGAGGAATGATACCAATCGATTTGATTGGGGAATAATGGAATTGAAATAATTATCGGAAAAGAGGTTTTTTTATCTAATTAGATTTTTCCTCTTATTAAAAACAAGGACTAAAGATGAATAAGGACACTCGATGGTGGAGAAGTAATCTCCGGAATCGAAGCTAAAATACAATGTATACATTAATTAATGTAAAATAATTGGTTTATTATTTTCTGATTCATTCGCCCGACGCTTTCTCTTACGAGATTCGGTATTATATTAAGTCACTATTAATAACATCACTAAAAATAGAAAAATAAAAATAATTTTTATAAAAAAAAAAAAATAAAACCGACTTCAAAAAACTAAATGCAACAAATAAAATAATAATAATCTCAAAAATAAAATAAAATACACTAAAATGTATAAAATAATTATTATCTTATTTAGTTACAACTAAACGATGAAATTGTTACATGAAATCACTTTTTGAAGTCGGTGCTAAACAAACTATATAAGCGAGCTTACCCGCCTAACATACTGAGCAAGGCGGATCCAGGAATTTTTTATGTGGGGGGGGGGGAGAATGTATATAAGGTGCCCGATGTATATAAGATCTTCTTTTTATCTCGAAAGTGCGTCACGATCGAACCCCCCCCCACACACACATACAGATTTTTATTTTCAATTTTAAAAATTTTTAAAAAAATATTTTTTTTTTACAAATTTCATATCTCATATTTTAAGTTCATTAAAATAAAAAATTGTTATAAATTCCCTGTCGATTTGGCCGCCGTTTTTTGGCCTCTGTGTGCGCCAGGCACGGGCATGTATGGGGGGGGGCGATCGCCCCTCCGCCCTTGATACTAAGCAAGTTCCGTAGCGTACGATTCATTAAATGAAGGCGTGGGAGGGGTTATTTCCCCTCCTCCTCCAGACACTAGTGCAGTAGTAGTGTGAAGAGCAGGCTTCGATGGAAATCAAGGGCGTTTTATTTGCGCTGAAGTTAACGGGATTCCCCCAATGAATATCCCCTCCTCGACGTTAATCAGCAAAATGAATTGATAAAGGGAACCCCCTCTCCCCCACACCCTCACCCGGTCACATCATTCCCGGCAAGTTGTACAGAACGAGAGTAAACTTGGAGCGAAGTGACAGGGGGCTAGTAAATCCCACCCTCTACGATTTCAATGCACAAATCGAACATCCCCCAACGGCCATGACAAATCCCTGAGAGATATCGCTCTCTCTCTCTCTCTCTAACGGAAAACGCTCATCCTTCTCGCCACACAGTATCCTTTTATCTCTCGGATATTTTTTCCACCCCCCCCCCCCCTTAAATCTTTTCGTGGTTACACTCAAAGAAGGAAGGGAAAAAAAAGACGACAAGATTGAGATCTTTAAATCTTCAACATTTAGACAAATTGCCTTCGAATCTTCAATTAATCTGTTGACCAGAATGAGAGAGAGGGAGAAAAAAAATATATTGAAGAGGATAAGCAAAGAGGGGTTGATAAAGAGAAACAAAGTGGTTGTCCACTGCTTGATGCAAATAAACATTCACACTTGAGAAAGAAAAATAAAAATAAGCTGACGTGTTCTGATGGGGCCATCCACTTGACTTTATTTATTTATTTATTTATTATAACATTGTATCTGTAGGGCCATTTAGCCCCTTTATTGTACAATTTTAGACCAAAATATTTACAAAAAATTAATTAAAATAATACAAGAAAAAAACAAAAAATCAAAGGAAAGATACATACTAAAAATATGAAACAAAAATAAAAAAAATACAAAATACCATACACACTCTTGCCCCTCACTTATATTTAATATTTAATAAAATTATTTATAATCATGTAAGGGGGGGGGTAAGTTTTTGAATTTTTAGACTCCTGGAAGGACCACTGGTTATTTATACGAAAATTTGGTTAAGTTTGGTACAAAAGCCTAGATTTACAATTTTTGAACACCCTCCCCCGAGGTTAGTTTTTGCATTTTTAGAGTCCGGGAGGTCCTAAGATTATGTACACAAAATTTGGTTGAGTTTGCTCAAATGGCCTAGATTTTATTTTTAACCCCCCTCCGAACCTCTTAATTTTGGGTCGATATGCACCAAAATCTAATCAGCTCCCCTTGCTCGCCCTGGGAATTTCTCAGAGAACTGGCACGATATGACCTTCAGGGCAGATGAGGGGTTCATTAACGAATTTCACAGCTTTAACAGGAGAACTTATAGGGAAATCGCCATGCGCTAGAAATTGTATATAAAAAAGAAAAAAAAAAGAAATTCTTTTCTTTGTAAAATTATTATGTTAATATTCCTTATAATTATGTAAATAATCCTGTAAATAAATTCACCCTGATTATGTAAATATGCTATCTTGTTAGTGGAGGCCACCGCGTGCAGTGGCCCAATAAAACGGAAAAATCAATGGACCCAAATACGTGTCAAATTTGATTTCGATATTCACTCTAGTTTTTGTAGTCTAGATCGTCCACAAAAATTTGATAACGCACAGACTAACAGACATATTGACAAAACTATTATTATCTCAAAAAATATAATTTTTTCGATGTTCACTTTTAGCGTTTTTTTTTTTTTGTAGACTTCAATGCCATGGTTTCGCTTAATTTTTACTTTACCATACAGAGTATGGTCAAGTATTGTAATCGTGCATGAAAAAGTGGTTTTATTCCTTGTTTTTTTCGAAATATCTCGAAAACTGCTGATACTATTTTGATTAAAAAATTGAGCGGAACCATGGCATTTAGGTCTACAAAAAGCCTTTATAAGTCAACATCGAAAAAATTATATTTTTTGAGATAATAATTGTTTTATAATAATAAAACTTGAGTAAGATACGAGGTAGGTTTCGCAAAAAAGAAATAAAACAAAATTGAGTTTTGAATTCGATATATTTCGTGGGCTAGCCCATCATCAGGAGTCTAAGAAAACTGATTATATATTGGAAAACAGTTGCAATGGTCCTGAGTTGAACCATAATTTATTTTCATAATTAATCAATTAAATTCTTATTTTTATTCATCATTAAGTCTAATTGAGGCAATCAATTGATCATCAAACAAGGGAAACTTATGAGTTCTGGGAAAGCGTAGCAATGACCGGTGATTAACAACAGAGAAGAGCATTGACATGAGCAAGTTCCGCAGTCATTGTCAGGAGAGAGAGTGAGCACATATACTGATATCGAGGTTGCTCTGAATACATCTACACAAATACTTATATTCAAGTTCCGCAGATTTGTCTCCAGAGAGGCGAGCAAGTGAGCATATACTGCCAGCAAAGTGCACAGAAGACATCTACACCAATACTTTTATATTCAAGCTCCGCAGTTTTGAAAGGAGAGAGGCTATCAAGTCCCGCCGTGATTGACTTCAAGAGCCAGGAGTGAATAGGAGAGTTACTGTCTTGTATATATATACATCTACACACACGGAGGCGCGACACGCACACCTACGCGCTGATTCCTCGAGTATAAGGAGTATACAACGAGCACACCCACACCGGAGGCTCCTCTCAGGACTTCGTCTGCAATACGGATACATAGTGCATTGTACAACCAATCAATAAAACATCTCATTGTCTCTATAACCGCTGGTCTGTATACATTATTTATAGTATTAGTACCAGGAAGCCCATTTCCCTACATCCTTCACGCATCACCTCAAATTTCATTCTCCATTCTAGGGACGTGCCACTTGGATCAGACACTGAGGGACACACCCACCCCATCAACAAATAGCGAAGCAGATTAATTTAACACTAACGTAATAAAATAAAGCCCAATTTCCCTAGTACATAAGACACATTCACCCCCCCTTGCCCCTTAATAACCCCCCACCCCCTCGTGTGGTGTTCGTAAGCTGGGATTGAATAGGCCGCAAAAGTAGCAGGTATTCTACTGATCCAGGTGACAATCCTTATTCATCTTCAAAAAAAAATCATTTCATCTCACAATTTCCTGGTACTATAATTCTGAAAATATTTGAAAATATCTACGTTTACCCAGAGATTAGCAGGTTCCTTTGTTTAAGAAAAGAAAATTATTATTATTATATTGAAAAAGAAAAATTTACAAAAAAAAATTATTCTATATTTATATTTGCCTGAATTAAAAATAAGTAAATACACCAAGAGGCCATTGACACTTCCACCTACTAATTATAAATTTAACTTCAAATATTTATTTACTTTTTGCCTCTTGTTTTTCTTCTTTCGAGTAATATTATCGATGTCGGACGTACAGGGGACACTTTCTATGCTCGCTGGACCGATGGCGGGCACCGGGGACGCATCCTCAAGACCAATTCACTCCAGCCAATCAGAACATAATGATCACAATATGATTCATTTTCCCACAGCCGAAGGCATAGACACATTGGACAGAGCGCCAGGTAAAGAAAAGTCACCCCCAACCCCTTCCACACCCTCTAGTGCTGAACCTGCCCCCCTCAGTAATGATGATATATGTGCAATGTTCAGGCAGAGCGACTGCGATGCAGGCGAGTTTAAATATGAATGTAAATATAAATAGCAAATTCGATAATGGGATGAGCAAACTCAATGGCAAATGTGATGGCAAGGTTGATGTAAAAAACAACAAGCTCCTTGGGACCGATAGTCGATTTAATGATCATCCCGGAAAGAATGAAGATGTAGTAACTGCCCTCCCAACCATTCAAACCCCTCCATTAAAAATTCATTTTGCAACAACGGTATCCACAGCCGAATTCACCGAAACCACACAAGAACTCAATTCAGACCCCTTTAAGAATGTTAATATTAGTCCCATCATAGAGCCCACCACCGAATTAAAGTCAGTAACGTATCTACCCGTCATAGAGATTAATGAACCAATTATCAGTCAACAAATTATTAAAATTCCATCCTCACTGCCCCCAATAGTTAAACATACACCCATTATCAGTCAACAAATTATTAAAATTCCATCCTCACAGCCCCCAATAGTTAAACATATGTAAGGCTGGACTCCCGTGTGACCTGAAAAGGGGCCTTGCTGGGGATAAAATAATACACATTATTATTTTTTAACCTAAGATTTAAATTTAATAATTATTAGCTTAGTACAAGAGGAAGGAAATCAATTTATGTTGATAGATTACGCTTCAATGACAATAGTATAAAACAAAATAATTTGATGGATTACAATCGAATAAAGTAGTAATAATATGAAACACAAATAAACAACTTAATACTACACAATATTAATATTATCTGATCAGATATCATAGTTAAACGTTTCGGCCGAACTACTCACGCGCTTTCGACTTCCCGGTCACTTGGCTGTCCACGCAAGTAGGGCTCCTGCCCAGCACACTAGCGGCTCAAACTCGCAGGGCGCCTCGGCGCCCTTCCTGACGCCGTTCCCTCTCACAGCTGGCAGGGCAGCCTTCCTGCTCTCCGCCATGCACCGGCCACGTCGATCTTCACCCATGGTCCACGGCCTCACACAGCTCGCAAGGTGGCCACGTCGCTCTTCTTAGACAGCCCGCAGTTGTAAGGCTGGATTTCCGTCAGACACGACACCATCAACGCTATCATCCTCTCGGTGCACATAGCTCGCAGGGCGGCCTCGTCCTCTCGTCTTAGACAGCCCGCAGGCTCACACAGTCGCGAGGCGGCCGTGTCCCCGAAACACCGGCTACAGCCCGCCAGGCGGCATCCCGGTCCTTAGCACATTGTCGTACACACACACGCCGTACCTCTACCTCGCCCCCGGGGGTTGGGGCGGCCACAGCACACATCTGCACCCCGCCCCCGGGGGGTGGTCACACAGTCCCTCGCACGCGTTTACATCTGCCCCCGCTCGCAGGGGCGGCCGGCTGGCCCACCCCCAGCCGTTAGCTTTGCTGTTCCAGACTCGAGTCCCCTTGTGTCCGTCGGTAGCCCGCGCCCTCGCTGTCACCAATACTTTTACATCCCCGTGTCGGAGACACACCGACAGCCACTTCCTCTTTCTCACGCACTCACACTCTCGTATCCGTTGGTCACTTGGCACACAGACAGGCCCGCCTCCTTCTTGCGTCTCTTCCCCTCTCGCCCAGGGTAGCGTCTGTCTTCTTCGCACTCCCTGGCTCATTCTTTCTTAACTAACTCACTTAGAACTGGTCGGCGCCTGGCTGTCTGCTTGCTACATCAGCAAGTTATCCAATATATTACTCGTTCAAACAAACTTAGCCTATTTTTATATTTATACTAAATATTATATTCATTAAGGGCGGCCAGCCCTTACATCCTTCCCCATTTTCAAAAAGATGTCTATGCCCTTAGGCATAGACATCCTTTTACAGCTCACCCGGGGGGGTGACGCACACAACACTAATACAAAGGGGATCAATCCCGCGTAGAAGGGAGCGTATCGGTCATCTCTTAACACATTTCACTATCCTCTGATGACGGATACCTTCCCTTCCACGGCCCCAACTCGTTTAAGGCGACCCCTGTCACAGGTCCCACGGTGTCATCGCCCTCCTTCATAAAATTAAAGGATTTTCCCTTCAAACTTTTCTCGTTAAAACAGCCAAAATTTGCATTTACTGTGCTTGTAAATTATTCCACATAGTGATCACCTAAATATTTCGATTATTTTTCTCCTAGGCTACTCCTCCCGACCACCTTGGTCTTCCTCCCGAGATACGTTAGCCCCAATTCCAAATGTCCTCTACTACACACCAAGAAAAATAGGAAACGACTATTCCACAATTTTCTCACCCTAGTGCTACCAATTTTCTTCTCCGGGGATGACGGTTCCGGAAACATCTCTAACAGTGATGCCCCTTCCTCGTTACAGCACCTCCCCTCCCTGCTTCCGTGGTGGTCGAGGCGCCGCTTACGGCCAACTCCTCCGTACCCCCATTTGCAGGTCGGGTATCTCGTGATTTCCCCACTCACTTGGTTTTCCCTCAGTAGACAGCTCAAAACTTGCCAAAAAATATGACTCAAAAAATTTTCTCAAAAGGGCTCAAAATTGCTCAAAAAATGGCTCAAAATCTTCCTTGGAAAAGGTCTCGGGATTTTCCTCAAACATAACTCAAAATTCTTCCCTCAAAAACTGTCTTAAAATTCTTCCCTCAAAAAACCGTCTCTCACAATTTTCTTCGAAAAATGACTCAAAATTTTCTCAAAAAATGGCTCCAAAATTTTTCTTGAAAAAGGCCTCGGGGATTTTCTTCAAAAAAAAATAGTTCAAAATTTACACGCTGACTTCACAAAATTAAAAAAAAAAATTTCTCTTCGGCGTGTCGGCCCGGCGGTGCGCCGCGATCTCGAGTTCCCCGTCCCAATCCTGGGCGGTGGTGGTTCCTCATCCCTTAGGCTCCCCAGAACGACTGCCGCTACGGTTATCCAACCCGGAACATTATTTTTCATGAAATTAAAATAAAATATACGCCTTACAGTTTGTCAAAAATAAAACTGTTGAAGAAAAGAAAAAACAGATATTGACCAAATTACGAATAATATAATGAAAATCAAGCAAAGAGACACAATTAATAAACTTGGAACTTCAGGAGAAGGGGTTCCGTATTATAAAACGTCAAGCTGAAATTTTTGGACAGTACCGAAGTTTTGATGAGAAGTAACTCCCTACTGGGATCCGCTCCCCTTTGTGATATTACTTCTTACCCGACATTACTGTTTTCTTCCCCTTCTATCTCACCACGGTTTGCTTCTCTGCTAGTTCAGCCCTTCAACCCTTTATCCTGCCTTGTGATTGTCCCCTCTAGTTATCCCTTTCCTTCCACGACCCCGTGCTAGTCCTGGCGGGCCCCTTACACACAGTAGGACCCCCTGACTTATCGGTTCTGGTCATGGCGGGCCCCATACACACAGTAGGGCCCGATTTTCCCTCTTCTGTCCATTGGAACCTCCCCTCCGAATGATCACCGGGGCGCCGCTAACGGCCAGTTCCCCGTATCACCACCCTAGGTAGGCCAAGACACTCCCCTCTCGGTTCTCTTCTTACTTTCTCCCTAAGGACCTAGCACAGGCCTCCCCTGTTCGGGGGTCACCGGGGCGCCGCTCACGGCTAGTTCCCCGTGTCACCACCCCCGGCAGGGCGAATTCGGGAAGAAACCCCTCTCAAGATGGTCACCGGGGCGCCGCTAACGGCCAGTTCCCCGTGTAACCACCTCCGGTAGGGCGAGACACTCCATTTTCGGTCTCCTTCTCATTCTTACACCGGGTGCCTGGCATAGTCCTTCCCCTTTACTGACCCTCCCCTTTCCTTACTCGGGGTTCACTATCCCCTTCCACCACCCCTTCCTTCTAATCCCTTGTCACACATTTCTTTGTTATTGGTGGAAGCCTCAATTTTCCCTTTCTCACCCACACTCTCCTCATTAGACGTCCCTGACCGCCCCCAAAGCAGTCTCTAAAAATTTTGTATTATTTCTTCCGTGGTGAGCCTCGCGACCAACGCCTCTAGAGCAGCGATCCTTTCGTCTGCCATCTCAGCACTTAGTTCAAAATACCTGACCCCAAAAATTCACTCACAATCCCCTTTCGCTCCAAAGTTTTGTCAAAACTACCCCCGGTCCAAAATCTATTCAAAAATTCTTTAAAAATTCCTCACCTATTAACCCCATAAATTATACAAGTTTATTCACCATGCTGGCTCAAGACGCAAAACAAAAATAAAATGATGTTCCGGGTTTTCCCAAAATTTGCAATATTCAAATCTATATAGATACACCTCGTACGCTTCAACAATTACTCCAGGATTAATAAAACACGTTTATGAGCTTCCGATACTAATATTTTGAAAAATTTTATATAATAGAAATTTTTGTCCAAAAATCCTCTCAACACCTTCAACTTCTATTTAGACCTCAATCGCTAAAGTAATTAGAAAATAAAATGTTTGCTCACAAATATGTAATCCAAACCTTGAATTTTAAAATTCAGACAAATTTCGTACATTTTCTGAAATAAAATTCTACCCCCAGATTATCCCGAATTCTTCAAAAAGTTTGTCTTGAAATTTCGTAATACAAACCTTGATTTTTTAAAATTCAGATAAATCCCTAACTTTTCTGAAATAAAATTCTACCCCAAATTATCCCGAAATTTTCAAAATTTTCTCTTTCAAATTTTCTTGAAACCTCACTTGACCCAAATTCTTCAGAAATTGGCCCTTAAAAATTCCCTTCTAGATATATTAACTTTTCCCAATTTATGCACTTTACATTTTTCTCAAATTCTTATTTCCCAAATTTTCAGAAATTGGCCCTTAAAAATTCCCTTCTAAAAATTCTGAAATGAAATCGTCAATCCCACTTCTGTGCTTACCTCAGTGTCCCCACCTTGGGTATTCCTGTATCATCCGTTGAAGCTTTCGAGGGTATTGTCCCTCTCCCCCTTTCTGGCCCTCCGCCATGTTTGCCGCCCTTACGGCCTAGCTCCTTCGCAAAAAGAAAAATTCACAATAGCTCAAAGCTATCAAAATGGTTCCAAAACTTATCGTTTACTAATGTTATCCTTAAAATTTTCTCGAAATTTATCTTCTCCAAAAATTTCCCGACATTTGGCCCGAATTCTTTCCTAAATTTATGCACGAGCGACGCTCTCAAAAATTATTTCAAACTCCTGTTCAACAATGGCTCGAAATTATCTTTTAAAACCTCTCATCGACTTCTCTCTTGTCGCTCGCCGAAGGCTTCTCGGCCTCCCACCAATACTCTCACAGCCAAACACACCGATAGCCGCTTCCCTTCCCGCCGGCATATATTTCTATCTCAAATTCTTATTTCTCAAATTTTTCAGAAATTGGCCCTTCTATATATATTAAACTTTTTCCCAATCATTCGCGGGCGGCACTCTCGACTGAGTCGAGCGAGTGCCCGATTTCAAAATTTTCAAAATTTCCCTTTTCAAAATTATTTACCCCAAATTGCACTTTGAAAATTTTAAAATCGTTTACCCCACACCTCGACACCAATTTGTAAGGCTGGACTCCCGTGTGACCTGAAAAGGGGCCTTGCTGGGGATAAAATAATACACATTATTATTTTTTAACCTAAGATTTAAATTTAATAATTATTAGCTTAGTACAAGAGGAAGGAAATCAATTTATGTTGATAGATTACGCTTCAATGACAATAGTATAAAACAAAATAATTTGATGGATTACAATCGAATAAAGTAGTAATAATATGAAACACAAATAAACAACTTAATACTACACAATATTAATATTATCTGATCAGATATCATAGTTAAACGTTTCGGCCGAACTACTCACGCGCTTTCGACTTCCCGGTCACTTGGCTGTCCACGCAAGTAGGGCTCCTGCCCAGCACACTAGCGGCTCAAGCTCGCAGGGCGCCTCGGCGCCCTTCCTGACGCCGTTCCCTCACACAGCTGACAGGGCAGCCTTCCTGCTCTCCGCCATGCACCGGCCACGTCGATCTTCACCCATGGTCCACGGCCTCACACAGCTCGCAAGGTGGCCACGTCGCTCTTCTTAGACAGCCCGCAGTTGTAAGGCTGGATTTCCGTCAGACACGACACCATCAACGCTATCATCCTCTCGGTGCACATAGCTCGCAGGGCGGCCTCGTCCTCTCGTCTTAGACAGCCCGCAGGCTCACACAGTCGCGAGGCGGCCGTGTCCCCGAAACACCGGCTACAGCCCGCCAGGCGGCATCCCGGTCCTTAGCACATTGTCGTACACACACACGCCGTACCTCTACCTCGCCCCCGGGGGTTGGGGCGGCCACAGCACACATCTGCACCCCGCCCCCGGGGGGTGGTCACACAGTCCCTCGCACGCGTTTACATCTGCCCCCGCTCGCAGGGGCGGCCGGCTGGCCCACCCCCCAGCCGTTAGCTTTGCTGTTCCAGACTCGAGTTCCCTTGTGTCCGTCGGTAGCCCGCGCCCTCGCTGTCACCAATACTTTTACATCCCCGTGTCGGAGACACACCGACAGCCACTTCCTCTTTCTCACGCACTCACACTCTCGTATCCGTTGGTCACTTGGCACACAGACAGGCCCGCCTCCTTCTTGCGTCTCTTCCCCTCTCGCCCAGGGTAGCGTCTGTCTTCTTCGCACTCCCTGGCTCATTCTTTCTTAACTAACTCACTTAGAACTGGTCGGCGCCTGGCTGTCTGCTAGCTGCATCAGCAGTCTATCCAGTCTATTACTCATTCAAACAAACTTAGCCTATTTTTATATTTATACTAAATATTCTATTCATTAAGGGCGGCCAGCCCTTACACATACACCAGTTATTAATAATCAAGAAATTATTAAAATTCAGTCCCCACAGCCCTTAGTTAAAATCGTTACAAATCCCCCAATTGAAATCATCCCCTCTGTTAAAATTCTACTTGGTTTGAATACATATTATAAAGAGTACTTCAAAACATTTTTAAGCTCAGAATTAATAAAAATAATTTTAGTAATAATATTTATTAGCCACGTGCTTCAGAATAAAGTGCACCCCGAACCTTGGCATTAGAACAAATCGTTCGTAACGCCTCGCGGAATCACACACGCTAAAATCAACAAAAAGAAAATATTTTGTTGATCCCCTTGAAATCTAAGAAAATTGTCTTCCCACTGATACCCGTCTTAAAAATGTAAAAAATAATAATCAAGCCAAGTTTCCATTTATTTCTCCCCCACTATCGTATTCATTTTTTATCGCTTTCATTTGTTGTATATATATAATTTGTTCAATGAAATCTCCGCCTTAACTCTTACAAATTTCATAGCCCCCACCTTATAAAATATAAATTTACCAGTCCCCATTAAATTCTTAATTATATTATTTCAGATATTATTATATAAATATCAAAATAGTAATCGATTATTAATAGCTTACCATTAAAATCACTAATTTATTCATTCCCAGTAGCAAAAGTAAATAAATAAATACATTAATCCATTCTATTAAATTCACGTTTATAAAATCAATCGAGCCCTCATTTTTATATTTTGTCATTAGTTTTTGTTTTTATTTCTTACCTGATTAGCTAAATGTTAGATCCCCTATTAAATTTACATCTCACCCACCCACACATAAGTATTATATTTTAGTCCCTCATTTTAAGTACCCCAGTGATATCATCTATCTTGTTGTTTATTTTGTTAGATCAGTCATCATTAAAAGCTATAATTGTTAATGCTATAGTGATCAAATCAATTACATAGTATAAACAATTATTTTTTTGCCATCTATTATAGATTGCAAACTCGTTCCGTCATTGTCAGAGCCTGCTCTTGCTTGCATTCTCGTTATACCTTCTCTACTCAGGTCACTCACTTATTAATTCCTAATCCCATAGAATCATAACAACCCGAATATCAATATTATTCAAATAAAAGGAGATATTCCTAATTCCTTGTGTCATGTGTCATAAACACAAACCCCATAGTAACCCTAAGCACCTCTGCCCTTCCATATTAAATAATTTTCTACCCTTTTTACCTGTTGCTCGAAAATCTAGTGTGTCTCGAGGTAAGTGGACGCAAATGAATCAATATTTCACTTAACGCTATAAATATACTCTATAATAAACATGTTAGTCGTGTGATTGTTCCCACCCTGAATCTGGGATGATTAATATATATACCCTGGTGAATTGAGTGAGGTCTCGGCGATGCGTTTTCGAGTTACCGTGCGTTCTGGTGAGTCTGGAGTCCGTCTGTCCGCAACCCCGATACATAAATAAATAGTCGAGCATTTTTGTCCCCAATAAATACCCCATAAATAAGTACCAAAAGAAAAATAAATAAATATCTATCAATATCCCTATAATATCTCAATATAATTAATCATTTTTCTTTACCATAACGTCGGAGGTGCAATGGTCCTGGAGTTGAACCATAATTTATTTTCATAATTAATCAATTAAATTCTTATTTTTATTCATCATTAAGTCTAATTGAGGCAATCAATTGATCATCAAACAAGGGAAACTTATGAGTTCTGGGAAAGCGTAGCAATGACCGGTGATTAACAACAGAGAAGAGCATTGACATGAGCAAGTTCCGCAGTCATTGTCAGGAGAGAGAGTGAGCACATATACTGATATCGAGGTTGCTCTGAATACATCTACACAAATACTTATATTCAAGTTCCGCAGATTTGTCTCCAGAGAGGCGAGCAAGTGAGCATATACTGCCAGCAAAGTGCACAGAAGACATCTACACCAATACTTTTATATTCAAGCTCCGCAGTTTTGAAAGGAGAGAGGCTATCAAGTCCCGCCGTGATTGACTTCAAGAGCCAGGAGTGAATAGGAGAGTTACTGTCTTGTATATATATACATCTACACACACGGAGGCGCGACACGCACACCTACGCGCTGATTCCTCGAGTATAAGGAGTATACAACGAGCACACCCACACCGGAGGCTCCTCTCAGGACTTCGTCTGCAATACGGATACATAGTGCATTGTACAACCAATCAATAAAACATCTCATTGTCTCTATAACCGCTGGTCTGTATACATTATTTATAGTATTAGTACCAGGAAGCCCATTTCCCTACATCCTTCACGCATCACCTCAAATTTCATTCTCCATTCTAGGGACGTGCCACTTGGATCAGACACTGAGGGACACACCCACCCCATCAACAAATAGCGAAGCAGATTAATTTAACACTAACGTAATAAAATAAAGCCCAATTTCCCTAGTACATAAGTTACATTGCCCCCCCTTGCCCCTTAATAACCCCCCACCCCCTCGTGTAGTTTTACAAGTAACAATTTTTAAAAATTTTTTAAATGTATGTGGTGAGGGGAAAGTAGGGGAAGAGGAGAAGTTGTTCGAAGAATTAATATTTTCTATTGATATTTGAACTGGCTGAAAGGAAGCTATACGTGCTATTATAATAACGAATGGACAAGTACCTGTGAAGGTACAACTGGAAAGGTACATGAGAGAGTACAATTACCCTAGTATATTCAATGTGCGAACAATGGAAGGAATTTTTAGTTAATTTATTATAACATATAATCAATAATTGTATTTTTATACACTTCCAATTGATTATTTAAAATATGTAAATTATTTTTTATTTCGGTGGATTCTAAGAGATCCAATTTAAGGCCTTTTCTTTCGAAATGAATGGGGATAGGGTTATTATTAGAGGTTTAATGGTTGGATTCATGTATAATTGTTTTGTCACAATGTCTGTTAGTCTGTCTGGTTGTCTGTGCGTTACCAAATTTTTCGATTAGCTAGCCCAAAAACTAGTGTGAATATCGAAACCAAATTTCACACGTAGTTTTGGTCCATTGAGATTAAGAGCTGATTAGATTTTGGTGCATATCGACCCAAAAATAAGAGGGGTGGAGGGGGGTTAAAAATTAAAAATCTAGGACATTTGAGCAAACTCAACCAAATTTTGTATACATAATCAGTGGGACGCAAGAAGTCTAAAAATGCAAAAACTAATCCCATCCCCTACATGATTATAAATAATTTTATTAAATATTAAATATAAGTGAGGGGCCAGGTTGTATGGTTAAGTCAAGTTGATGGTCACATAAGAACACGTCAGCTTATTTTTAATTAAAATAGTTTCAGCCTTTTTTGAGATATTTCGAAAAAAATAAGAAAAAAAACCCACTTTTTTCATACCCTATATGGTAAAGTAAAAAATTTTCCCCTACCTTTCCATAAGTCAACTTTTATAAAAATGAAAGAGTGTAAAAACAGCTTATTTGAAATTTCAATTCTCCCCTTCCAATGCTTCAAAACTACAAAAAAATAAATACAAATTATGAATGAAACATTGAAAACTTGATCAAAATTTTTGAAAACAAACAAAAATTTTAATCTTCCATTCATAAATTTATTCCTGTGAATCAATTGTATTATAGACTGATGAAGAGGGCAACACCCTCGAAACTATAGTCTAGTTTAAATAAATAAAATTTATAATTCCAGCAGAAGACACACTCTTATATTGTCTCCTTCAATATTATTTTTATATTTTTATACATTCAAGCGCAAACACTACTCGAGCCAGTTTCTCACTTGGACATTTTTCTCATCCTATTAAAAAAAAAGAATTTTCTATTTCGGTAATTTAATAGCCAATAGGATGATGAAAATATTTAATTATTATTTTGTAAATTGATTTCAATGTCAATTAATTTGGTTTTAATTGAAAATGTCTATCTGTGTACTATTTATCTATTTATTAATGTGACTTTTGTTCTGTTAAATTCCGCAATCATTTCTCTATAAAAATAATTGTTTACCTACTCATTTTAAATGAAATAATATAAATATAATAAAAATAAATACATTACACTCTGTTAAATTCCGCAAACTTTTCTCTATAAAAATAATTAAGACAATAAATTAATATTTTAGTTTTGTTAAATTGTTAATTTATTGTATAAAAATGTATATTGTAACTGAGATAACTCCCGTATATCGAATAAAATAAAATAAAATAAAAAATAAAATGTTCTAAATTGGCAAATACCGGATTGATGAGGAGATATGGAGATTACCAATCGACTTGATTGGGGAATAATGGAATTGAAATAATTATCGGAAAAGAGGTTTTTTTATCTAATTAGATTTTTCCTCTTATTAAAAACAAGGACTAAAGATGAATAAGGACACTCGATGGTGGAGAAGTAATCTCCGGAATCGAAGCAAAAAAATACAATGTATACATTAATTAATGTAAAATAATTGGTTTATCATATTTCTGATTCATTCGCCCGACGCTTTCTCTTACGAGATTCGGTATTATATTAAGTCACTATTAATAACATCACTAAAAATAGAAAAATAAAAAATAATTTTTATAAAAAAAAAAAAATAAAAAATAAAACCGACTTCAAAAAAACTAAATGCAACAAATAAAATAATTGGTTTAATAAAATTTATAAAAAAAAAAAAATTGCCAAATACCTAAGTGGGCGAAAATATTACAAGTTTTCATTTCGCGGGGTCGTTTCGAGATTTATCCCTTGAAGGGTCTGAGAATCGTCTCTGTTGCGTTTTATGGCCCACAAAACTATTCGTGGGACGAAACATATTGAAGAATTTGTATGCCGGGATAATAGCCCAACCCTACCCCCAACCCCGCGCCCCATTAATGTCCTCCCACGCCAGAGATTAAAATACAAACGCACATAAGAAAAGAATAATAGTAATAATAATAATAGCAATTGGAGATTTTATGATATTTGCAAATTGCTATCGGAATATTAAGTTAACAAATAAAATATTATATCTTTCGTACGTTTAATTCGAAATAGATGGCGTTGGCTGCATTTCATATTCAATTCAATAGAGAGAGAGAGAGAGAGAGCTCTTTTTGGTGATAAAATAACTTTTATAAAAATCAAACTGACTTTAAATAAACTGCAATTGATCGTTGCTAAACTTTATCCAAATTCATTTGAAATATTAATATGTTTGTTCCTTTATTATTAATCAGATATCACTTGCAATTTGTAGTTCATATTGACATTAATTCAAAAATAATTCTCATTTAATAGTCGAGGAATAACCATTCTACATTGGATTTTTGACATTTCGGTTATTATTGTAACCATTGCTGAAGACATGGAGGAATCGACTTAAAATCAAAAATAACGATCGATTCATATCTAATACTAGTATACTCTTTTGATTTTGACTTTCATAAACCTCTACTGTAATAGACGTGGAAGAATCAGATTCTAAGAATTTAGTCTTTTGATTTTAAGTCTATTCTTCCACGTCTTCACAGATGGTTACCAATAATAATCGAAACGTCAAAAATGCAATGCAGAATTGTTATTCCTCAAGTATTAGATGAAAATCAATCGCTATTTTTGATTTTAAGTCGATTCCTCTATGTCTTCAGCAATGGTTACCAATAAAAACCGAAACGTCAAAAATCCAATATAGAATGGTTATTCTTCAATGCTATGTATAGATGAGAATCAATCTCTATTTTTGGTTTAAAGTCGATTCCTCTATGTCTTCAGCAAAGGTAAGGGATAAGAAAACAACGCAGTTGCTATGGTTACTTATAAAATTTCCTCCCAAATTTTTAGCATTTCACAGAGAGAAGCCTATCCATTCTTAATTAAGCAAGGCTAAATGAGCTATATTAAAACGTTCAAATGAATAAATTTTAAAGAATTTAAAAAATTTAAAAAGTACTATCTTACTCTAGAGTAAAGTACTTTAAAATATAATTTTACTAAAAACTTTATTTTAACCTTTTTTGTGGTCCCCAAGGTACTTAATTAGGATATTAAATTTAATCAAAATTGGTTAAGTCATTTTCAAGATATTTAGAAAAAACTAAAAAAGTACTGAAATAAAGTACTAATGTTTGTGGGCCGATATGTACCAAAAACTAATCAGCGCTTCATTTTATTAAACTAATGGTAGGTTTTCAATTTCATTTCAATCGGTGCAACAGGTGTGGAAAAAATCGTGGGCCAAAAAACGATAACATACATCATCCATCCATACATCCATACATCCATCCGCACGCACTAAATGAAAAAATCGCACTTTTTGGCCTCTCGACGAGACCCCTTGTAATTTTTGGCAAAACCGTCACGTGCTAAAATTCAACCTAATTGAATACTACAATTTGTGACTTTAATTGAGTCCATGGGTTCCGTAGTCTTTACATGAGGACCCTTTGAAGCCACGCTTGCCCCGAGAGCGATTACAATACTTTACCCATGCTTTGCATTGGATAAAGTAAAAAATTAAATGCAACAAATAAAATAATAAGAACTCAAAAATAAAATAAAATTCACTAAAATGTATAAAATAATTATTCTAATTTAGTTACAACTAAACGAAGAAATATTAATATGAAATCACTTTTTGAAGTCGGTGCCAAACATATACATTTTATGAATCGACACTCGACGGATCTTACTTAGTACATTCTGGCGAGTAAGCTCACTTATAAGTTTGTTTGGCACCGACTTCAAAAAGTAATTTAATGTAACAATTTCATCGTTTAGTTGTAACTAAATTAGATAATTATTTTATACCTTTTTAGTGCATTTTATTTTATATTTTAGTTATTATTATTTTATTTGTTGAATTTAATTTTTTTGAAATCGGTTTTATTTTTTTTATAAAAATTATTTTTATTTTCTCTTTTTAGTGATGTTATTAATAGAAGACTTAATATGATACTTTGCATGCATCTAGTAAGAGAAAGCGTCGGGCGAATGAATCAATAAATGATGATAAAATTCAATTCATGAATAGAATAGAAAGTTTGCGGGTTTTAAATTGATGTTTTAAGATTTTTTTATAAAATATTTTATTTTTTGTAATTTCGATTATTTGGTCATAAGAATTGGAGATTTACGTTATTTCCTCATTGATCATATACTCAGAGCTTGACCAAATTAATATGGTACCACACCTAAGGTATTCTCTTTCCAATAAAAAAAGAATCGTTAAAATCGGTTGATAAACAAAGAAGTTATGCCTGAACAAACATATCAAAAAAGGTCCAATACCAATGAAAAAAAAAACGGGACCAATCGGAAGCATGGGAAAAATGTTGGCGACAACGTTTTTGGAACAGTTGCTTTATAATCTTGGCGACTATAATTTAACGATAATACAACAGTTGCAAAACGGAAAATAACAAGACATAAATACCGTTTAGAAACCGTAATTCAACTTAACTATATAAAGACTATAATTCAACAAATCAAAAAAAGTTGCATTTGGGTTTTATTTTGGTCTCTGTGCTATACGGGTATTATTTTATTTGTTGCATTTATTTTTTTGAAGTCGGTTTAATTTTTTTCTAAAAATTATTATTTAAAGATATTTAGATTATATTATAAAAATATTAGCATTGCTCTTATGGGTATTCCTATTTCTTGCTGTGACCAACATGGCGGCTGGTGACGTCAGCAGGAGACAATTTTTCGAGCTAGTGTTCCCTCCCTGGATTTTAGAGACTAGTCCTGTAAATGTTCTAAAATTCCAACAAAGCGGCGCGCCGTGACGTCAGCACAACTATAAGGCCGGGCGCACACTGGAAACGCAGCTCCGCAGCGCAGGCGGGGCATTTTTTGTGAACCATGTTTTCAAGTAGAGGCGCGCATTTTGAGCCGTAGCACAATGCCGACTGCGCCCACTTGTGGAGACGCCACTGAAACTGCTTCACGCAGGGCGCAGTTTTTTTATTTTAAAGCCCACAAATATTTTACAGCAAATATTATTATATATCTATTAAAATTAAGAAATTTTAATATTGATTGGATTCGAGGATGGAAATGAATATGGAATTGGAATAATTATCGGAAAAGAGGTTTTTTTATTTAATTAGTTTTTTCCTCTTATTAAAAACAAGGACTAAAAAGATGATCAAGGACACTCGATGGTGGAGAAGTAATCTCCGGAGTCGAAGCTAAAATACAATGTATACATTAATTCATGTAAAATAATTGGTTTAATAAAATTTATAAAAAAAAAATTTTAATATTTTTTTTTTCATTATACAGGATGGGGCATAAAATTCCTCCACATGGGTATAAATAAAAAACACAATAGCAAAAACTAACCATCCAAAATGGGGGGGGGGTTCAAAAAATGAAATTCTTGGACCTTTTACCAAACTCAACCAAATTTTGTACACATATTCTGTGAACTCCTAGAAGTCTAAAAATGCAAAAAACTGGGTGCGGGGGTGGGATGCATGGGTGGGGTTGGAATGGAGGGGAAGTGTGCGTAGTGGGGTACATGGTGGGTGCGGAGGGTGGGGGCCCAGGGGGTGTAGCACCCTGCCTAACGGAGACGCCTCATCCACATTAATGTTTTATCTTTATTTACAAAATAAATGTTTCGCGAAAGGCGGTCATTCTACTTCTGTGCTTTTGTCGACCTGCTGCCCGAAACTACTTCTCAATGTGGGCGTATACCTTAGACGCTTGAACCATGAAATATATAGACACGCCTCTGCTACTCTCCACACAGAGTAAAGTGAGGCCAACATCGCCTACAGATGACGTCACGTTCTCGGATAAATATTTTGGTAATATTAATTTGCGATTATTGAAATCTAAAATAAATAATCTAAACTACGATACATTTATCTCAATGTATAATAATTCCTATAGTGGCCATGCTATTTCTGAGTGTCCCTACCTACAGATGACGTCACATTCTCTAGTTGATGTTGGCCTCACCAAATTGACACCAGGGCGTGTCTATATATTTCATGGTCTAAGGCGTACACTGTGCGACGCAGTTTTTTTTCCTGCGCTGCGCTGTGTCGTCTGCGTGACGCAGCTCAGTGTGCGCCTTAGCTTAAAGTTTTTTCATGTTCTACGTTCTACGACCTTTAGGACAATAAATAAAGGTTACCATATTTATCTACTCCCAAGGGCTTTTTTTTGTAATTTTTCTTTCTTAAGGGGTGTGGGGGGGGGTCGTGTAGGAGGAGGGTTCTTTTCCTCTCTATCTCGAAGAATTTCTTCCACTTAAATTTGAAATATCTGCATAGGAATGTGTCTACGTGTCGTACGTGTTTTATCGACATTTTATTCGCTCATTTTGTAATTATATCATATATAGAGAGAGAGAGAGTAGATGGGAATTTCTCTCTCTCTCTCTTTATTTCAGGTAAGGGCAATTGCAATTCAGGTCACGAATTCTTTCCCCTGATATGGCGGATGAGTGGATCATCAGGGAGATTCGCTTGTCATCTTTAAAAATGAGTGAGATGTATCTAGCCAGCCAGCCAGCTGCAGGGACAGGTTCATTTAAAAAAAAAAAAATTAACGGGGAACTTGAAGCCATTTTAATAGATAATAACGGTATATTTACAGTTAAGAAATTATATTTGATATGAATAGATGGCGAAGTTAATTATGGCCAAATCTATCTCTGTTCAATATGAATAAATGATATCTATATATATAAAATTAAGGTTTTGTCTGTACATTGGTCCAAATCACGCCAAATTTTGGTTGCACACGTTTCAAGCAAAGTTATGAACGAAAACACCCTCAACAAAATTCCTGTCTGTCTGTATGTTTTCGTCGTTTCCGAAAAGTTGCTCACGATTCACGTAAAAACAGCTGAAGGGATTATTATGAAATTTCATATTTACATCAGATGTCTTCTAACTTACGTTTTTAGCTATATAACGTTTTGATATTTTGACCCCAGAAGGGGGTTTGGGGGGCGCACGAATGAAAATTATCAAATAACTCCTAAACTATTAACTCTACGGCAAATTTTATTATGAGCAAAGTTGTAGGGGATGTGATTTCTGACAACTTTTGTTTAAAAAAATTCCCCCAAAAAACCACCAAAAAGGGGGAGGGTCAAAATATGAAAATTCTTGCTCTTTGACCAAACTCAACCAAATTTTGTATACATAATCTGTGGGTCACTAGAAGGCTAGAAATGCAAAAACTAACCACCCAAAATGGGAGGGGGATCAAAAAATGAATATTCTTACCCTTAGAGCCAACTTAACCAAATTTTGAATACATAATCTGTGGGTCACTAGAAGGCTAGAAATGAAAAAACTGGGTGCGGGGGTGGAGTGATGGTGCAGGGGCTGGAGGGCACGGGGTGGGGTCCGGTGGTGCAGGGTGGAGTGGAAGGTTTAGGTGAGGGTCCAGAGGCGTAGTGGGGCGGGCTGGAGGGCGCGGGAATGAGGTCCGGTGGATGGTGGGGGGTGGGGTGGTGCAGGGTGGAGTGGGGGTTCAGGTGAGGGTCCAGAGGCGTAGTGGGGTGGTGCGGGGGCTGGGGTGCGGGGTGGTGGGGTGGGGGCTGTGGTTGGGCACGGGTGCTATTTAAATTAAATTTACCGTGAATTAGCATAATTTTATTTAAAAAGAAAAAATATTGGTTGGCCAATTGAAATGGGGCGGGGCTCGTATCTTAAATATTCAATTGTAAATTTAATGTAAATAAAATCTATTGTTTTAACAATCAATTAAAGTAGTACTTTTAATCACTTACTTACATACAAATTTTAAGTATTCACATATTTTCGGAGCAACTCTAGAGCCTTTAGAATATTCAAAAGTTTATATCTCTCGAGATCAAAAACAAATGAAAAAATCAAGGAAATTACTTTCAATAGATTTTATAATAAAAGAGAAAGAAATTTCATTTCAATCCTAAATGGCAAAAGAGAACCGACGCCGACGCTGCCTACAATTTAGGTATACCTATATATTATTTTTCTCTCTGACTCCGTCTATTTGCCAAAAAATAACTTTTCTTTTTCTAATTTCCCTCACTGCCTTTATTTCGTGGGATTTAATGTGAAAATTTTTACCAATTAATTAATTAATTAAAGCTTTTATTTTTTAAATTTTAATTAGCCAAATGTTTTAAATTGGATAATAGAGAATATAAACAGGTGGCTAATTAAAATTTAAAAAAATATTTTATAATAATAAATATAATAGATATAGATATACAGGGTGGCCCAACTTTTAAAATGTTCTGTTGCAATTTTTTACATTATCTCTCCCGAGTGTTAATTAAATCTCGGAAGATAATAATCGCAATAAAAAAATAAACAAAACCGACTGTTGTTGGGGCTACTCTCTTGTGCCGAGTGCTGTGTGTAGCGCTTTGATGCCGCGCCACCCATCGGAAGTCGATGGGGTCCTGAATCGTCTTTGCGCCATGCAGAGTTCGCAGGTTGCGTGTTCATATAGGGTGTGTGCAGGGGAGCGGGCTGCTGGCCGGCTGTGCCCCCCCCCCCCCCGCGATTCGAATGTTCGAATCCCATTCGCTACTCCAGTCGAATCGAGTCGCTTTAATTATAGCATGGGTGAATATACTTCACTCATGCAAAATGCAGCTCAACGATCCGACTGAGTCATCTAGCGGCCGTGTCTCGAGGCTCGTCGCCATGAGCAAGAGCGGGCCACTACGACCGACTTCAAAAAAATTTAGATGAAACAAATAAAATAATAAGAACTCAAAAATAAAATAAAATGCACTAAAAGGTATAATATAATTATTTTATTTAGTTACAACTAAACGACGAAATATTAACATGAAGTCACTTTTTGAAGCCGGTGACAAACATATACATTTTAGTTTTTAAGGAATTTGGTGTTGGTACTTGGTGAAACATTTTTTAAAATTATTGGATAAAAAATACTTGGTAGGTTGTGATACTCACCAAAGCGGACAAAGGACAGGCTATCACAATCTTGAAGAGAGAAGATTATATCGAGAAAGTTGAAGATTTCATCTCTACAAGTGGTGCAGAACTCTTAAAAATTAACCCTATTTCAAAATTCCAAAAAGAAATCATTAACACCCTTAATGAATTCTCCAATAATCATCCTAAAAAACAAAATTTATATTCCCTTAGAACAATGAATCCTCAAGTACCTATTCTTTATGGCCTCCCAAAGCTTCACAAAATTGGCAATCCCATCAGACCAGTGGTTTCTTACATAAATGCTCCGGCATACAAAATATGTAAATATTTGAATAATCTTCCCAAGGATATGTTTACTTCTGATTTCGCAGTTAAAAATTCCCTAGAGCTAACAAATTCTCTTCAATGCGTTGCAATGGTCTTGCGATAAAAACAAGAAATATTCTAAATCAAACAATTACATATCTGTATTTTTATTTGGAATTTTATATATATATTAATATATAAATTATTAGTTAATAAATCAGGGGGTCCTGATGAGTTCTAGATAGAGTAGACATAATTGACCGGCAGTGACCGCAATTACGAGATAATGAGAGGGGAACGACCGCCCAGTACAGAGGACAGAGTCCAGGAGAGACAAAAGAAAAAGCATACACACACGCTGCTAGTCTTCGCTTACACAATATACAACTCTAGTCTTCACTTAGACAACACACAAGTCTAGCCTTCGCTTATACACACACATACACATTCCGAGTCTAGTCTTAGCTGAGAGTGTATACATACATATTATTATTACCACAGAGAGAGAGCCAGGAGCTGTAAATTCTCCATATATATATATATATGTTCTATATTTTTTTCTTCATCGAGCGACCTTCGTCATCTAAGGCGGATTCTGCACTTTATAATTGATAGACGTTCGTCGTCATAATAAGAACTACCGCTTTTGTTATTTTTAAAAATAAAATTTACCATTGACTTGTATTCAAATTCGACTTATCCAGGTCAGTTACTTTCTGTTTCTCCTGAAGATGGGTTAGTCACCCGAAATATATATATATATATATATATATCGAAATTAAAGATTCTCCAAAAATAAATTCGTTTTATTTTTTATATCTTAATGTGAAACCTACCAAGTATTTTTTATCCAATAATATACATTTTATGAATCGATCTCGACGGATCTTACTTAGTACGTTTGGCGAGTAAGCTCAATTATATAGTTTGTTTAGCACCGACTTCAAAAAGTAATTTAATGTAACAATCTCATCGTTTAGTTATAACTAAATTAGATAATTATTTTATACCTTTTAGTGCATTTTATTTTATTTTTGAGTTCTTATTATTTTATTTGTTGGTATTTAATTTTTTTGAAATCGGTTTTATTTTTTTTTTTTTTATAAAAATTATTTTTATTTTTCTCTTTTTAGTGATGTTATTAATAGTGACTTAATATGATACCTTGCATGCATCTCGTAAGAGAAAGCGTCGGCCGAATGAATCAGAAAATGATAAATTTATTAAACCAATTATTTTACATTAATTAATGTATACATTGTATTTTTTGCTTCGATTCCGGAGATTACTTCTCCACCATCGAGTGTCCTTATTCATCTTTAGTCCTTGTTTTTAATAAGAGGAAAAATCTAATTAGATAAAAAAACCTCTTTTCCGATAATTATTTCAATTCCATTATTCCCCAATCAAGTCGATTGGTTCCCAATCCTCCATTAAACCATCAATTAAATTTTTTTTTTTTTTTTTTTTTTAATTTTATTAAACCAATTATTTTACATTACTTAATTAATGTATACATTGTATTTTTTGCTTCGATTCCGGAGATTACTTCTCCACCATCGAGTGTCCTTATTCATCTTTAGTCCTTGTTTTTAATAAGAGGAAAAATCTAATTAGATAAAAAAACCTCTTTTCCGATAATTATTTCAATTCCATTATTCCCCAATCAAGTCGATTGGTTCCCAATCCTCCATTAAACCATCAATTAAATTTTTTTTTTTTTTTTTAATTTTATTAAACCAATTATTTTACATTAATTAATGTATACATTGTATTTTTTGCTTCGATTCCGGAGATTACTTCTCCACCATCGAGTGTCCTTATTCATCTTTAGTCCTTGTTTTTAATAAGAGGAAAAATCTAATTAGATAAAAAAACCTCTTTTCCGATAATTATTTCAATTCCATTATTCCCCAATCAAGTCGATTGGTTCCCAATCCTCCATTAAACCATCAATTAAATTTTTTTTTTTTTTTTTTTTTTAATTTTATTAAACCAATTATTTTACATTAATTAATGTATACATTGTATTTTTTGCTTCGATTCCGGAGATTACTTCTCCACCATCGAGTGTCCTTATTCATCTTTAGTCCTTGTTTTTAATAAGAGGAAAAATCTAATTAGATAAAAAAACCTCTTTTCCGATAATTATTTCAATTCCATTATTCCCCAATCAAGTCGATTGGTTCCCAATCCTCCATTAAACCATCAATTAAATTTTTTTTTTTTTTTTTTTTTTAATTTTATTAAACCAATTATTTTACATTAATTAATGTATACATTGTATTTTTGCTTCGATTCCGGAGATTACTTCTCCACCATCGAGTGTCCTTATTCATCTTTAGTCCTTGTTTTTAATAAGAGGAAAAATCTAATTAGATAAAAAAACCTCTTTTCCGATAATTATTTCAATTCCATTATTCCCCAATCAAGTCGATTGGTTCCCAATCCTCCATTAAACCATCAATTAAATTTTTTTTTTTTTTTTAATTTTATTAAACCAATTATTTTACATTAATTAATGTATACATTGTATTTTTGCTTCGATTCCGGAGATTACTTCTCCACCATCGAGTGTCCTTATTCATCTTTAGTCCTTGTTTTTAATAAGAGGAAAAATCTAATTAGATAAAAAAACCTCTTTTCCGATAATTATTTCAATTCCATTATTCCCCAATCAAGTCGATTGGTTCCCAATCCTCCATTAAACCATCAGATTAAATTTTTTTTTTTGATAAATTTTATTAAACCAATTATTTTACATTAATTAATGTATACATTGTATTTTTGCTTCGATTCCGGAGATTACTTCTCCACCATCGAGTGTCCTTATTCATCTTTAGTCCTTGTTTTTAATAAGAGGAAAAATCTAATTAGATAAAAAAAACCTCTTTTCCGATAATTATTTCAATTCCATTATTCCCCAATCAAGTCGATTGGTTCCCACTCCTCCATTCAACCATCAATTAAATGTTTCATAAATTTTATTAAACCAATTATTTTACATTAATTAATGTATACATTGTATTTTTGCTTCGATTCCGGAGATTACTTCTCCACCATCGGGTGTCCTTATTCATCTTTAGTCCTTGTTTTTAATAAGAGGAAAAATCTAATTAGATAAAAAAACCTCTTTTCCGATAATTATTTCAATTCCATTATTCCCCAATCAAGTCGATTGGTTCTGCAATCCTCTCCCCATTCAATCCTACCAGAAAATGATACATACATAAATTTTATTAAACCAATTATTTTACATTAATAATGTATACATTGTATTTTTGCTTCGATTCCGGAGATTACTTCTCCACCATCAGAGTGTCCTTATTCATCTTTAGTCCTTGTTTTTAATAAGAGGAAAAATCTAATTAGATAAAAAAACCTCTTTTCCGATAATTATTTTAATTCCATTATTCCCCAATCAAGTCGATTGGTTCTGCAATCCTCTCCCCATTCAATCCTCCCAGAAAATGATAATAAAATTCAATTGATAAATATAGAGTAATAGAGTAATTATCTCGAAACGTTTTCGGGTTTTAAATGAAAGTTTTAAGATTTTTTTTTTAAAGATTTTATTAATTATAATTTCTATTATTTGCTCATAAGAATTGAAGATTTACGTTAATTCGTCATTGATCATATTATCAGAATTTGACCAAATGAATATGGTACCACCCCTTAAGATACCCCCTTCCAATAAAAAAAGAATCATCGAAATCGGTCCACGTGGCAAAAAGCTCTCGCTGAACATACATAAAATAAATAAATAGCTAGGTATCTTGACTATCCTGGAGCTATACTGATCCAAAAACAGAAAGAATGATTATAATCGGTTCATAAACAAAGAAGTTATGCCTGAACAAACATAACAAAAAAATCCAATAACAATTAAATTTATAGGAGACAAATCGGAAACTATACTAAACCCAATGCTAAAAAAATCATCAAAATCGGTTCACAATTGGCGAAAATATCAGGTAACATAGACACAAAAAAAAATCAGTCGAATTGAGAACCTCCTTCCTTTTTTAAAGTCGGTTAAAAATAAATCAAAGAAAAATTCATAGGTATATGTGAAATTTCATTTTTTTCTCTCCTTTACTATTAATATAAAGCAATTTTAGAAACCGAAACGACGTTATTTTGCTTTAAATTTTTTTATTAAACTAATCTTAGCCGGAACTATCAAGTTCAAACTGGACGCGTTTTTAGATTATATGATAATATAACGAATATTAATAGTCCAGGTAAGTTACGTGAAAAAATAGCATAAACAGGAAATAATTCCGGGTAATGATTTTATTGCTGGAATACTTTGATTGGTGCTCCAATATTAGTACCCTAAGTTTTCCCCCAAATCTGTGTAGTGGAAATTTTTCTACGCGCCTGAAAATGGGAAAATTTCAGAGTTTTTTTTTTTTTCAGTTTTTCTTAAATAACTCTAAAACGGCTTATCAAATTAAAAAATAATTTGCTGAGAAAAAATAGAAACAAACTTCAAAAAATTAAATGCAACATAAATAAAAATACACTAAAAGGTATAAAATAATAATTATCTTATTTAGTTACAACTAAACGACGAAATATTAACACGAAATTACTTTTTGAAGTCGGTGCCAAACAAACTATACCTATAAGCGAGCGTACCCGCCAAACGTACTAAGTAAGATCCGTCGAGTGCGATTCATAAAAGGTATATGTTTGGCACCGACTTCAAAAAGTAATTTCGTGTTAATATTTCGTCGTTTAGTTGTAACTAAATAAGATAATAATTATTTTATAACCTTTTAGTGGATATTTTATATTTGTTTCATTAATTTTTTGAAGTCGGTTTTTATTTTTTCTTAAAAATTATTTTTATTTTTCTCTTTTAGTGATGTTATTAATAGTGATTATATCATCAGAACTTGACCAAATTAATATGACACCATCCCTAAGACAATCACTTTCGGATAAAAAAGAATCATCGAAATCGGTTCATAAACAAAGAGGTTAGGTCTAAACAAACCTAATAAAAAAGGTCTAATACCTATGGAAAAAAATCGAAAAAAATGGGACCAATCGGAAGCTAGACTGGACCCAATGCAAAAAAATTTTCAAAAATCGGTTGACAATTGGCGGAGATATGAGGTAACATAGGCACAAAAAAAAAAAAAAAAAAAAAAAATTCAGTCGAATAGAGAACCTCCTCCTTTTTTGAAGTCGGTTAAAAGATATTTATTAGATAAATTAAAGCGCTTTAAATTACGCATAAAATGATAACAATGACAACTATTTATGTTAAGTAGAACCGGTACTAGCGACTTTCAAAAATACCCCCGGGATCATTTTTGAATATCTCTAAAACTCGTACTTTTTTCGATTTTTTTCCTCATTTTGACTATGAAGGAGCACTTTTTCGACAAAGACCACTCTATACATTTATAAACTAGATTAAATTTGCTACAAATGAAAACAAAGTTTTATCTTAATTGGATAATGGTAACCCGTGCCGCAATTAGGTTGAAATTTGCAGTTTTTTGCAAGAAAATACCGGTTTTTCCGTCATAAAATGAAAACCACTCATCTTAGCAACGTCATTCCTATTTCATTGTCAAGTAACATTTGTTGACTTGAACGTTTACTTGGATAACGTTTTTGAGAAAACTCTTAGATTTATAGATATCCTACAGGAAATGATCCGAATCTTCAAAATGCTGGATATCTATAAATATAAAAGTTTTATCAAAAAAGTGGCCCAAGTAAACGTTCAACTCAACAAAATTTGCTAGACAATGAAATAGATATCAAGTTGCTAAGATGAGTGGTTTTCATTTTATGAAGGAAAAACTGCTATTTTTTTTGCCAAAAACTGCAAACATAAACCACATTGCGGCACGGGTTACCATTATCCAATTTAGATAAAACTTTGTTTTCATTGTAGAAAATTTAATCTAGTTTAAAAATGTATAGATTGGTCTTTGTCGAAAACGTGCTCCTTCATGGTAAAAATGGGGAAAAATCGAGTTTTAGGGATATTTAAAAGTGATCCAGGGGCTGTTATTTGACAGGTGCTAGTGCCGGTTCTACTTCACCTAAATAGATGAAATTGTTATCATTTTATGCGAAATTTAAAGAGCTTTAATTTAACTAATAAATATTTTTTGATTTGAGAAGCCGTTTTAGAGTAATTCACGCAAAACTGAAAAAACTGAAATTTTCTCATTTTGAGGCGAGTACAAAAAATACCACTAGAGGGGGGGCGTAGGGTAGTAACATTGGAGTACCAATAAATGTATTCCACCAATAATATCTTTTTACTATTAATTATTTCCTGTTAAAATCGTAATTTGCCTAGACTATACGTTAACATATAAAATATTATCTTTCGTGCGTTTAATTCAAAATAGATGGCGTTGCCTAATCTAACATTTAGGATCCTGTAATAAGGAATGGGACAAAACCACGTTTTTCGGGATATTACAGGAAATAAAGTTTTATTAAGATGCAATTTGGGTAACAGATGATGTCATTCGAGAAAATAAAAAATTATTATTGTAAAAATAAATAATTTAAACGTAACGGCAATTTCGGATTTGAGAAATATAATCAATTTTTATTTTCAAGCAAAAAATTCAACAACACAGACAAGAACAATCTGTTTAAAAGTCTCGCGTCTTTTTGTTTGAGGTTTGTAAGGTCTCAGGCGCCTTTGTTTAACTTTATAAAACGTTTAGAATGCTGGCTTGATTATCTGTTCTTAGTCTATATAATAAAAATGAATTTATTTTTCTTTGTAAGCGCAGATCTCTCAAATGCCTGGGCCGATTTGGATAATTTTTTTTTTAAATGTTCAGAAATAGTCCATTTCAGGTTAATATGTAAAGAAAAAATCTGAAAAGTTGCCCGGAAAATTGGAAAATTCACGGAAAACTGAAACCAAATCTGAATTGCCAACATAGCTTGCCAAACAATAAAACCGCTTAAATATGCAAACTAACTTGTGTTGGCAGCTGCGGATCTGTCAGATTTTTGAATTGTCATTTATTCTTAAAAGAGATCTAACCACATTATCGTTGAAGAAGAATTTAATAATGCAACAAAGATTTAAAAAAAACTATCTATTTTTTTAAAGTACATTTAAAAACAAAAATAAAAAAAATAAAGTGCAACGGATCGTTGCTAAACTTTATCCAATGTACTATCTTATTCTAAAATAAAAAAGTACTTTAAAATATAATTTTACAAAAAACTATATTTGACCTTTTTTGTGGTCCTCAAGGTTACAGGTACTTAATTGCAATGAATTTTTAAATCCTACAAATCATCGATTATTTGACAATTTAATTGATGAACTCAAAAATTGTTATTTAATTAAATAAACTGCAACGGATCGTTGCTAAACTTATCCAAATTCATTTGAAATATTAATATGTTTATTCATTTATTATTAATCAGATATCACTTGCAATTTGCAGTTCATGTTTGGAAACACATGCGCGGATCCAGGGAGGGGAGGGCGAGTGGGTGCGAGCCGCCTCCCCCAAAGACGTTGGAGATCAACATTTTTTATGTTTTTTTTTTTTTATATAACATTAAATTTTAAAATTGAAGAAAATAAAAGTTCTATGTGGGGGGGGGCGTCTTTGACCCCCACCCCCGCTGAACAATTCGACCGCGACACACTTCCGAGATCAAAAGTAGATCTTATATACCGGCGACCGCCCCCCCCCCCCCAAATCAGAGGTCTGGATCCGCGCCTGATGTTGACTTTATTTCAAAAATAATGATCGATTCTCATTTAACAGTCGAGGAATAACCATTCTACATTCGATTTTTGACGATTCGGTTTTATTGGTAGCCATTGGTGAAGACATGGAGGAATCGACTTAAAATCAAAAATAGCAATCGATTCTTATCTAATACTAGAGGAATAACAATTCTACATTAGATTTTTGACCCTTCGATTATTATTGGTAACTATTGCTGAAGACATGGAGGAATCGACTTAAAATCAAAAATAGCAATCGATTCTTTTCTAATACTAGAGGAATAACAATTCTACATTAGATTTTTGACCCTTCGATTATTATTGGTAACCACTGCTGAAGACATGGAGGAATCGACTTAAAATCAAAAATAGCGATCGATTCTTATCTAATACTAGAGGAATAACCTGATTGCATTCCATTTTTGATGTTTTGACTATTAATGGCAACCTCTACTGAAAACGTGGAAGAATCGACTTAAAATCAATAAGACTAAATTCTTTTATGATAAACAACTCAAGCTTGAGAATAAGAGAATTTTTTCTAAATAGAGATTTTTAATACATTTTAAATATTTGTTTCATCTTATTTGTTATGACTGTATATTACAGTTAAATAGAATCTCAAATTATATCTATTTAAGACTTTAAAATAAAACAATTATATTTATTCTCTGTTACTAATAAAACATCAATAATGCAGCCACGTGGGGGTCCAGGAGGCGAAGCCCAATGGCTAGCAAAGGCCCCGCCGAAGGCGGGCGCAAGACTTAGTTATCTATATATTAATATTCTGTTTAATAAATGACTGGGGGAAAGGGAGTGGGCTTTTAAATAGGCAAAAAATGAAACAAAATAGATTAGATAACAAAACGTAAATACTTTTATTGAAAAAATAGATATTTGTAGGTTGGATTTTTGTGGAGGAAAATAGAGGAGGGATTGATTGTTAGACTTGTGGTTTAACTGCTGGGCTGGATTTTCACGCTGGCCGGCAAAAATCGCTTCTTCTTCTCTTGAGGTCGAGAAGATGATAATAATTGGAAGGATATTGTAGAATCCGTTCTTATGTTGCAGTAAGAATAAACCTTAAGACAACAAAGATTCGTCGATTAGTGAGAGAATCATGTGGAGAAAGCCAACTGAACTTGAGCCAAACAAAGAAATATTTACTAACCTTAAGGTCCGTTCAATACCGAATCAATTCAAGAGATACACGTTTATTAAAATAGTTGATTTTAATATAAACAAATGCTTGTGCATATAAAAACTGTTTGAATTTATTAAGCTAGCATATAATGGCTTGTTGCTTACAAAGGAATTTAGTAGCGGTTGGTATCTCTGAGGATTGATCGGAAAAGAACGATGTCTGGAGCAGTTGCCGCTTATATCAGCCACAAAGGGGATGAGCAAGAAGGGGTGGGGGTGAGCTTGTTCAAACTGCCAGGAGATGAGGGGAATGTGGCGTTCTTAAGTTAGCCGGTGAAGGGAAATTAGTGGCTATTTTGAACACAATCAATTAAATAACTCGGTTTATTTTCAAGTCAGAGACCTCACAAGTCAGCATTTCATTTTTGCTTTTTAACCAACTTTGAAAAAAGGAGGAGGTTATCCATTCAACGAAATGTCTGTTTTTACTTTACCATACAGGGCATGGTCAAGTATAATATAAGATAAAAACATAAGGTCTTAGTTTTTACTTTACCGTATGGTCAAGAATTGTAATCGTGCATGAAAAAAGTGTTTCTTTTTTTCGAAATATCTCAAAAACGGCTGAAACTATTTTAATTAAAAAAATTGAGCGAAACCATGGCATTTCGCTCTACAAAAAAGCTTAAATAAGTGAACAACAAAAAAATTATATTTTTCGAGATAATAATTGTTTTGTCAAAATGTATGATACGTTACCAAATTTTGTGGACGAGCTAGCTCAAAAACTAGTGTGAATATCGAAACCAAATTTAACACGTAGTTTTGATCCATTGAGATTAAGAGATGATTAGATTTTGGTGCTTTCCGACCAAAAATTAAGGGAGTTAAGGCCCCCCCAGGGGGGGGGTGTTAAAAATTTAAAATCTAGGCCATTTGAGCAAACTCAACCAAATTTTGTATACATAATCAGTGGGGTCCCAGAAGTCGAAAAATGCAAAAAAATAACCACCCAAAATGGGGGAGGGGGTGTAGGGTCAAAAAATGAAAATATAGGCCCTTGTACCAAACTTAATCAAATTTTGTATACATAATTAATGGGACCCCAGAAGTCTAAAAATGCAAAAACTAACCCCCCCCTTACATGATTATAAATAATTTTATTAAATATTAAATATAAGTGAGAGGCCAGGTTGTATGGTAAAGTCAAGTGGATGGCCACATCAGAACACGTCAGCGTTATTTTTTTTTGTGTTTGAACAATTATTTCTCTTTACCACGTGGACCGATTTCGATGATTTTTTTGACTTGGGTTCAGTCTAGTTCCCGATTGGTCTCGTTTTTTTTTCTTTGGTATTGGACCTTTTATGTTATGTATGTTCACGCATAACTTCTTTGTTTATCGACATATTTCAATGATTCTTCTTTTATTGGAAACTGGGTACTTCAGAGGTGATCCCATATTAATTTGGTCAAGTTCTGATGATGTTTGAACGTCAATTTCTCTTTACCATGTAAAAAAAAACTATTCTTAAAATGTTCATTTAAAACCCCCTAACGTTTCGAGATAATTTCTCTATTTATGAATTGAATTTTATTATCAATTTCTGAATCCTTTGCCCGAATCTTTCTATTACGAGATGCATGCAAGGTATTATTATAAGTCACTATTAATAACATCAGTAAAAAGAGAAAAATAAAAATAATTTTTAGAAAAAAAAAAACCGAGACTTTAAAAAAATTAAATGGAACAAATAAAATAATAAGAACTCGAAAAATCAAATAAAATTCGGAAAAATGTTTAAAATAATTATCTAATTTAGTTACAACTAAACGACGAAATATTAACATGAAATTACTTTTTGAAGTCGGTGCCAAACATCACTCGACGGATCTTTGAGAAGTTTTGAGCCAAAATTATGGCTAAGAATCCTTGAGTGTTTTCTAAGCAAAAATAGAAATACTTGAAGAATTTGGAAAGGGCGGGGGGAGGGGGGCAGGAAAATAGGAATAGTAACAGGAATACAGGTATTCAACGAAAAAATACAAAAAAATATTAAAATAATAACATGTTTATTTAAAATAACAAATTAATTGTCAACTTTGACTATAACAAGAAATAACAAAGATTTGTAAATATTTTTATCAATTGGATACAAAACTGACTCTCACAAAATGTCAAAACGTTTAATCCGCCATATATTAAAATATAATACGTTTAATTATTAATTGGAAATTGTTTTTTGACAAATAGTGATTAAATGGGCCACTGAAGAAGTATAAAATAAATTGACGAAACGTTTGGTCTATTTAATAAAAATTCTGTGTTTGTAATTTTTGTCCAATTCCCTGCTATTCATGTTACAAATTTATTATGGATGCGAATAATACAACATTTATAATAAGGGTTAATTTATATTGCTGAAGCTTTAGTGGGGATGGTTATTATCAATTGAAAATTATTTTAATCATTTACACGATGTTTCGATTTTATCGAAATGTTAATTTAATTAGCACTATTGGGTCAATATTATATTTCTTTAGAATTGGAACCCAAAACGTTGCGAAAAATTATTAATTAATTTTAAAATTGTACATTGATAGTGTGTGTGTGTGTGTCAATGTGGTAATTTTATTTAATTATTAATTTAATAAAAGGAGGAGGATTATTTGTCAGGATGTTAAAGGGACGACAAATAATCCTCGATAGATTTCCATCCTCTCTCTCTAGCCCAATCTAATGGAGTTCTATTGTCTTCATCTCTTAAACTTCTATCCGCCCCCCTCTCTATTAATAATTTCACTACTGGCAATTTATTATAATAAACTGCATAATGTAGTGCTGTCTGTTTGTCTGTATCTTGATAGTTGATTTTCGCCCCCTTGTCGAGCAACGCTTTGACTATAGGGACATGACCATTCGATGGAGGCATACATTAAGGGTGTTGCATTAATAAGAATTCTTTGCATCCACATCCACTCCTTTGGACAACAAGAATTCTACAATTGGTAAATGTCCATTGAAGGATGCATAATGCAGAGGAGTCCAATTAGAATACTTTCCATCCTTTGCATGAATAGAGGAGGGGTCTTTTGAATGCCAAAATTTCACCCCATTAAGGGACCCTTTCTCGGATGCTTGGAAAATATTTTCTGTCCCATCTTGATCAAATATTTCTCCACAACATTCTTGAATCTAAAATTAAATAAAATAAATAAACATAAATTACATTTGTAATCACAAAATTCATCGAAATGTTGACATTTTCATGTTATTTAAAAATTATTTTTAGAAAAATTTCAATCATCATGTTATAAAAATAAATAAATAAATAAACTCACCCTTTGTTTTAATTCAAGATTTTCATCTATTAATATAGATTTGCCATTCTTTTCATCATTGACAATCTAAGGAAATAAATAATTAAATAAATATATAATAAAAAATTTACCAAAAAACTAATAAATAAATAAACTTACAATCTTATTGATATCCTCCATTTTTCCTCCAATGATTGTTTCTGATTCATCAACTAAATAAATAAATTTCAAAATGGATTAACAATTCAATATATTATAATAAATAAATAATTAAATTTAAATATAAAAAGATTTTATTTTTTTCCATTCTTATATATATATTATGGGTCAAATATTGGTCAGCCATTTTCGGAATGCATTTTTTTGGAATTTTCGAAACAAGATTTTGGCTAAAACCGGCCAACCGGAAGTAACCATTCATTCCCGACCGGATGTTGCAAATTATTCCTCATGTTCATGCTCTTGTCTAATTTGGCAACCATGCAATCTCACAGACAATATCTACTTGAGTAGACCGCCTAACTAAATCTATTAGGAAATAATTTTAGAGCAATATCCGGGGGGGGGGGGCACCAGAGGAGTTTATTTAAAGTTTGTTTTTAATTGAACATGAATCAATTTATTCAAATGGAACGCCCTAGAACAGATGAGGTTCTCAACCTCTTTCTTCCAATGAACCCCGTCTCTGAAATTTTGTAAAATTCCCCCTCTCCAGAATTCCCATATCCTTCAAAGTTTATTTCAAATAATTTGCTTTTAATTTAAAGAGGAGATCAAGATAATAAATATTTATTGACCTTATGAGAAAGCGTAGGCTCTTTTTTCTAGAAATTATTAATATATTAGATTTCGCTATTATCTAAAGATAATATTGAATTTTTCAAAAGTTTTCATATTTTTGATATTCAATTTAAAGAATTTAGAAATTTTAAATTTAATTATTCATTCATAGGGAAAAGTTGATAATAAATTAATTCTATGAGGGTCAAACCAGATTAGAATCCCCACATAAATTATTAGGTGTAATTCAAAAAATAATAATAATAATAATAATAAAAGTAGATCCCGGGTAATGTCTCAACTTTGCAGAATAAATTAATAAATAAATATCCTGGTACTTACGTCTGCATTTTGACTTCTGCAATTTTCATGTTTGATCTTTTCCTGAAAAAAATAATTAGAAATTTCAAAATTATTTATTGGTTGTTTTTTGTATTAAAATAATAGAATACTTTGATTAAAAAAAAAAAAAAACAATCTCTATACGTTTCGTAAGAAGAAATTCTCCCTTTATCAATGGAAAAAAAAAATAGTTGATTTAAAATAAGCAAAAATAAAGCAACTCTAAATATTGAAATATTTTTGAAAATAGACAACGAAAAAGATGATTGTTTTCCAGATATAAATTACCTTGAATAAAAATAAATAAATATCCTAGTACTTACGTCTAGATTTTGTCTTTTCAAACTTTCTATTTCTTGTTTATAATCTTCAAATTTTTTCATCGACTGTAAAAAAAAAATTGTAATTTAATGTCTCGATACACATATCTATTTATTTATCTATCTATTTATTTATCTATTATTTAATAATACGAACAAAATTGTGTCTTTAGACAAATATTTAAAATGACGATTTTGCTAAAACAAATTTTGAAAAACGAATTTTTCAATTTGGTTTCTAATCTAATTAATAATTAAATAATCGTAGAATAATACTTAAACTGAATTCCTAAGGGTATAATATAAAAAATAAATAAATATTTAAATTTACTTACATCTCTTCTTAATATCTCGATTAAATTATTCATTTTCTGAAAACAAATAAATAAATAAATAAATAAATTGTAATAATAACAAAATAAAAGGAGGGGGGGGGGGTAACTACAAAAATTACTCAAAAAAATTTAATTCTCTCATTTATAATTGAAAATGGTAAATGGAAAAAGAGGAAATTGAATGGGGAATCCCGAAAAGGTGAAAAATAAATTGAAAGAGGCTGTCCACGTGACTTTCACTTACCCCCCATGTCATCCATTTCATCGTAATAATGGAAATAAAGTGTACCTAATGTTTAATTGTAAATACTGAATTAAATTAAATTAAATTAAATTTATTGAGAAAAAAAATAAAACCGACTTCAAAAAATTAAATGTAACAAATAAAATCCACTAAAAGGTATAAAATAATTATTATCTTATTTAGTTACAACTAAACGACGAAATATTAACATGAAATTACTTTTTGAAGTCGGTGCCAAACAAACTATACCTATAAGCGAGCGTATCCGCCAAACGTACTAAGTAAGATCCGTCGAGTGCGATTCATAAAAGGTATATGTTTGGCACCGACTTCAAAAAGTAATTTCATGTTAATATTTCGTCGTTTAGTTGTAACTAAATAAGATAATAATTGTTTTATACCTTTTAGTGGATTTTATTTGTTGCATTTAATTATTTTGATATCGTTTTATTGGTTTATTGGTTTTTATTGGTAACCGTTGCTGAGGACATAGAGGAATCGACTTAAAATCAAAAATAACGATCGATTCCTATCTAATACTAGAAGAATAACCTTATTGCATTCCATTTTCAAGCTTGAGTTGTTTACCAAAAAAGAATTTAGTCCTTTTGATTTTAAGTCGATTCTTCCACGTTTTCAGTAGAGGTTGCCATTAATAGTCAAAACATCAAAAATGGAATGCAATAAGGTTATTCCTCTAAGTAATAGATAAGAATCGATCGTTATTTTTTGATTTTAAGTCAATTCCTCCATGTCTTCAGCAATGGTTACCAATAATAATCGAAGCGTCAAAAATCTAATGTAGAATGGTCATTCCTCGACTGTTAAATGAGAATTGATAATTATTTTTGAATTAAAGTTAGCATGAACTGTAAATAGCAAGCGATATCTAATTAATAATGAAAGAATAGACGTATTAATATTTCAAATGAATTTGGATAAAGTTTAGCAACGATCCGTTGCAGTTTATTTTCTCCTTATATAAAAAAATGTCTGTACAAAATGTAACAATTTATTTGTTATTAAACTGTTGTAATAAATTCCCTAACTTATGACACCTGTTTTAATTCCAATCCGATGCCTAGAACCTGAAATAAGTTAAGTTTTAGAAAAAGAGAGGTGGCTCGATTTTTGTGCCCGCAAGTATTTTAGACGAATGTGGGATGTATAGGCTATTGGAAGCCCTGAAGAAGTCGCCAAAAGTCTTTGACAAAACGTTGGTTGGAAAAAAATAAAAAAAAACACACACACTTGCCCTTAATTCCCTATATTACAAACTTTCGAATCAATACATTAATTAAGGACGGGGAAATGATAATAATAAATAAATAAATAAATATTGACAAAATATTAAAAAAAAAAAAACATTTCGGTTTTGCTTGTGAATTAAATAAACCAAGATTAGAAAAAAAAGTTAAAAGTGGTATATTATTATTATTATTATTAATTTAAACATCAGGTTAAAAGTTTGATTTTTATTTGTAGGTAAAATTGACTATTGGGGGGGGGGTTAAATAAATAAATAAATAAATATTAATAATTTCATTCTAATCTAATTGTATTCTTCTCTTGTAAAATATAAATATTCTGGCAGTTGAAACGAACTTTCTACGTCTTTTGTGTTAGCATCTGTATTAAAATCCCTCACACACACACACACACACACACAACAGAAATGAATTAGACCTTGGTAGATGTAATTGAAAATCGTTTAGTGTGAAAAAGGACACTCTTATGAAACGCTTGTCTTTTTTGGCCTTCTTCAGGCAGACACACCCACGCATAGCAGAACTGATTAATATATTAAGAAATATCCCCCCCCTCCCCCGCCCAAAGCTAAACCAGGGGCTCTAATGGGTCTACAGGTATTGCTGAAATGGAATTGTCAAGCATGAGAAAGGCCTAAAATGAAAGGTCGAAACTTTGCTTAAACACTCACTAATTAATTAATTAATTAATTAATTCATATTCTGTGTTTGCTTTTATTAAAATACAATAAATACAAAAAGAATAGCAAATACTAAATAATATAATACGGAACCCTAATCCTACGAGTTCCAATGGAGTCGCCTGACCATATAGGCAACCCCTGGAGGTGCGGGAAGAAACTTTGCTCGAAACGTCAACGAAGCCAATTGAATTAAATATTAATATATAATAATAAACTTTTCATCTAATCAATATAATTAATTTTTAAATTTAAAGCTTCCAATTTATAATTCAACCTTCTTCAGAAATAATTAGTAGAGATTGTGGTGTTGGTGCAAAGTGAAACATCTTTAATATTGATTTACTATGAGTTAAGGATACTAGGTCAACCTTCTTCAGAAATAAACAAAATAAATTTAACATTGCTCGAAACATCAACTTAAATTAACTGATAGAATTTTTATTTTATTTTTTATTTATAAAATTCCTTCAAAACTTTTAGTAAGTGACGATGATGTAGAATAAAATTTGATAAATTTTAGAGAGGGTTAATTTAGTCAGATAAAATAAATAAATAGATTAATTTCAGTCAATTAATATTATTATTTATTTTATTTGATAGATTTACGAAACAGTTTCGGTCACCACTGATAGACCATCTTCAGTAGTGAATTTCGTTCAAGATTTGGAATTTGTCACTCGGTGTACATTAAAATAATTCACTTTTAATTTATTAACATATGGATATTTCAAAAAAATAATTTTTAAGAAAAAAATAAAACCGACTTCAAAAAAATTAAATGCAACAAATATAAAATCCACTAAAAGGTATAAAATAATTATTATCTTATTTAGTTACAACTAAACGACGAAATATTAACATGAAATTACTTTTTGAAGTCGGTGCCAAACAAACTATACCTATAAGCGAGCGTACTAAGTAAGATCCGTCGAGTGCGATTCATAAAATGTATATGTTTGGCACCGACTTCAAAAAGTAATTTCATGTTAATATTTCGTCGTTTGGTTGTAGCTAAATAAGATAATAATTATTTTATACCTTTTAGTGGATTTTATTTTATTTGTTGCATTTAATTTTTTTGAAGTCGGTTTTATTTTTTTCTTAAAATTATTTTTATTTTTCTCTTTTTAGTGATGTTATTAATAGTGACTTAATATAATACCTTGCATGCATCACGTAAGAGAAAGGTTCGGGCGAATGAATCATAAAATGATAATAAAATTCAAATCATAAATATAGAAATTCTCTCGAAACGTTTGAGGGTTTTAAATGAATCTTTTAAGATTTTTTTTATAAAAGATTTTATTTATTATAATTTCGATTATTTGGTCATAAGAATTTGAGAATTACATTATTTTAATAAAAGAACTTGACCAAATTAATATGGGACCACCTGTAAGGTACCCACTTTCCAATAAAAAAGAGAATCATCGAAATCGGTTCTAAAACAAAGAAGTTAGGCCTGAACAAAGCTAACAAAAAAGATCTAATACCAATGAAAAAAAAAACGGGACCAATCAGAAGTTAGACTGAACCCAATGCAAAAAAAAATTTCAAAATCGGTTGACAATTGGCGGAGATATGAAGTAACATAGACACAAAAAAAAATCAGTCGAATAGAGAACCTCCTCCTTTTTTGAAGTCGGTTAAAAAATTTCATAAATAAATAAATAATTTATAAACACTACACTTGTCTCTGGATTTAGAATAAAATACTTAATTTGAACTTAATATGAACAGAGGGACAAATTTCAAATCTACTACTGAAGATGGTCTATCAGTGGTGACCGAAACTGTTTAGTAAATCTATCAAATAATAAATAATAATATTAATTGACTGAAATTAATCTATTTATTTATTTTATTTGACTAAATTAACCCTCTCTAAAATTTATCAAATTAATAGAATTATAATTATATTTGAATGAATAATTAACTTTGATTATAATCCGTTTAATTATTAATTTTAAATTTATTTCTCCAGCCACCCTCTATTATCCTTGCAAGGTGGTTGAGCAAATAACTTCAAATAATCGACAATCCTGTCCATTCTCGGTATAATTATTATCGAGCATTTCTGAAGAAGAGTTAGTAGTAGTAGTAGTAGTAGTAGTAGTAGTAGTAGTAGTAGTAGGTATTATAAATAAATGGTATGACTTACTTCAACTTCAATAACTTTAGGCTCCCCAGTGGGCGGGAACTGAACATAGCAATATCCTGGCCGTTTTATTTCCCCAATGCAAAACCCGCTAATGGCGGCGAATACAAATAAAACTAAGACACAATTCATCTTGTAGTCCGTTTCTGAGTAGAATGATGTGTCGGGTTTTCTCTAGGGTCTATTTAAGGCCCGTTAACAGGACGCTTGCTCTTTTGAAGGCCTTGACATCCGAGATAAGCGATAACCCCCTGGATGGTGCACAAACAGCTCAGCCAATTCCGTGCCAATGGAATTTTACCACAAAGATATTTAAAATTAAAAAATAATTCGCATTTGAATTTCAAATTGCAATAAAATGATGAAATTTCGACGCAATTTGGAATCATTCATTTCTTACCCCGGTTAGTGACGTCACAATGAAGCTACAAACTTGTAGAAAAAAGTACCATATTTCATACTTATTGATTGTTATTTTAACAATGAAAGATTTAATTATTTAAAATTAATTATTTTTATTTATTTTTTGAAAAAAAGCAAAAAAACACTAGACATGGTTATTAAGAAATACGGTCACTTTGAGATTCTACGGAACCCCTGCTAAAGGTAAGACGGGTAGTTCAGCAACGGAACCCGTCCCATATTTACATCTCTTTAAACACTTTGTTTTTTAAAGAAAAGACATTTTTAGAGTAAAAATGAATACTTTTTCAAAGCCTTAGTAATAAATAAATAAATATAACACTTAAAATATATTAAAAAAAAAAATTTCAATTTAATTATTTTGAGATAAAATAAAATTCCAAATATAATTAAATATTTGTAATGATCTATTAGTGAGATTTAAAATATATGTATAATTTGATAATTCCATTACCTTTGCCTATATCATTACAAGGACTTAAAATCTCATTACAAGAATATTTTTCAGCTGTAATTTCTACAGCTAGTAAGAACAAAATCTAATCAGCTCGTAATCTCAATCGAAACAAAAACCGAAATATGGAATTTTGTTTTTTTCTTTTAAAATATAATTTTTCTGATGATGTTTCTTTCTTAAAGACCGAAATGTATATTTTTTTTTATCTAAATAATTTTATTTAATTAGAGAATTATTTTAAAATAAATCCTGTCAAGTGCCTTGCTAGACTCTTATTTTCCACGGGTTCCGTAGCTTTTCTATCTATTAAAATATTTCATATATTTCTAAATGTATATTTCCTAATCAATAATTCCCGGCCAATTCACGACCTCTGACGTCATCAAAGAACAAATAGAGATAAGCATTCTCTGCCAAGAATTAGAGAAAAATTCCAAGTTTAATATTGAAAACAATTTACTAAAAAGTTTCCCTGTGGGTCGTAAATGGAAAATGCTGGATTTCTATAAATTATAAAATAAATTGACACGTTCTGATGTGGCCATCCACTTGACTTTACCATACACTTCTGGTTGAGTTTGGTCCAAGGGCCTAGATTTTCATTTTTTGACCCGCCCCCCTTTGGGGCAGTTTGTTATTGAATTTTTAGTGTTCTGGGGACCAAGGGCGGATCCAGGAGTTCACATGGGGGGGGGGTGAATGTATATAAGGTTCCCGGTGGCAAGAATCTACTTTTATCTCGAAATGTGTGCGATCGAATTGTCCAAGCGGGAGGGGGGGGGGTCAGAGGCACGCCCCCACCCCCACACACACACATATAGAACTTTATTTTCAATTTTAAAATTTTTTGAAAAAATAAATGTTTTTTTTTACAATTTTTTTTGCCAGGCACGGGCCTCTATGGGGGGGGCAATCGCCCCCTCATCCCCCCTGGATCCGCCCTTGCTGGGGGACCCACCGCAGTTATGTAGCACAAAATTTGGTTGAGTTTGCTCAAAATGGCCTAGATTTTTAATTTTGGCGCCAGAAACAAAAATATATTTTTCGATTATTATAGACTCCATTTTATAGTATATTTTTTATTTTTCTTGTTTTTTGGTTTAAAAATATTTCAATTTTAAGGAATTTTTAACCCCCCATCCACCCCACCCCCCTTAGCTTTGGGTCGATATGCACTAAGAATTTAATCAGCTCTTAATCTCAATACACCAAAAATAAGTGTGAAATTTCGTTTTGATATTCAAAATAGTTTTTGAGGTAGCTCGCCCACGAAATTTGGTACACCGCACAGACTAACAGAACATTTTGACAAAACCATTATTATCTTCGAAAAATATCATTTTTTTTGCATTGTTCCTGCTTAATGCGAGCTTTTTGTAGACCGAAATGCCATGATTTCTCAGAATTTTTTTTAATCAAAATAGTTTGAGCCGTTTTTGAGATATTTCGAAAAAAAGAACAAAAAAAAAAACCACTTTTTTCATACACGATTACAATACTTGACCATACCACCTGTATGGTAAAGTAACAAAAAAAAACTTAAATTTATTTAATTTCACCCCCAAATAGAAATCACTCTTTTAACAGCCCCATGGCTAGCAAGAGGCCCGTCAAAGGTGGGCTTCGTAGCTAGTTTACTATATCGAAAAGAATGGATTTTTTTATTTACCAAATTAATCTTAAATCAAATTTTAAAATAATCCTGTCAAGTGCAACAGTGGACTCTTATTTTCCACGGGTTCCGTAGCTTTTATATCTAGATATTAAAATATTTCCGATCTTTAATAACAAAACATATAAATAAATGGACGAGAGATGCTCGGTCAATTCTTGACCTCGGTATTCTAGATATCAACTTAAAAAGAGATAAGCCCTCGCTGCAGAGAATTAGAAATCCACTGGTGATCTCACCACACGACTTTCACATTCTTATTTATTTGAAATGATCGCGACACTCCTAATTTACACCCCCTTCCTTTATTTCAATCGAATTCTAATTTATACACAACTAATAACTCATGACACTTGTGTTAAATACACCAATTTTTAAAAAAATCGTTAGTGCCCTTTTGGAAAAAATAAAAACGTAAAATCTTTCATGTAAATGTCCACTTTCGGGTGTTCTGATTTCAACCAAAAGCTTGCTATACTTTTTCTAGCCAATATCGAGCTTAAATTTGGCCTCTGGGGACCACAATATCCGGTTGTTTTGCCCTAAATCCTATTTCCAGCTATCAGGGGCATCGATTCCTTCCGCCTAGAATCAGGGCCGTGCTGGGTACCTCTGAAGGGCGGGGGACAAAGTAGTGGGGGAGGGGGGCGCTAGGGGAGTCTTTTAGAAAAATCGGAGAATTTTTGAAAATCTATCCTCTGGGAATCACTTTTTACACTAATCTGGCTTCAAAAATATTCAAAATATATTTTTACTACAAATTTTTCAAAAATAAAACCGACTTAAAAAAAATTAAATGCAACAAATAAAATACACTTTAAGGTATAAATAATTATTATCTTATTTAGTTACAACTAAACGACGAAATATTAACATGAAATTACTTTTTGAAGTCGGTGCAAAACATATACTATATTTACGAACCGAACTCGACGGATCTTACTTAGTACGTTTGGCGAGTAAGCTCACTTATATAGTTTTTTTGGCACCGACTTCATGTAAATATTTCATAGTATAGTTGTAACTAAATAAGATAATTATTTTATACCTTTTAGTGTATTTTATTTTATTTTTGAGTTCTTATTATTTTATTTGTTGCATTTAATTTTTTTGAAGTCGGTTTTATTTATTTTTTTATATAAATTTTTCTCTTTTTAGTGATGTTATTAATAGTGTCGGGCAAATGAATGAGAAAATGATAATTTATTAAACCAATTATTTTACATTAATTAATGTATACATTGTATTTTTTTGCTTCGATTCCGGAGATTACTTCTCCACCATCGAGTGTCCTTATTCATATTTAGTCCTTGTTTTTAATAAGAGGAAAAATCTAATTAGATAAAAAAAACCTCTTTTCCGATAATTATTTCAATTCCATCAAACCCCAATCAAGTCAGATTGGTTCTCATGAGAAAATGATAATAAAATTAAATTAATAAATATAGAAATTCTCTAAGAAACGTTTGCGGGCTTTAAATGAACCTTTTAAGATTGATTTTTTTTTTATAAAAGATTTTATTTAATATCTATAATTTCGATTAAATTGAAAGTTTTTTTGCCGAGGGTGACGAGTTTTTATATATTGAAGGAGACAATAAATGAGTGTGTCTTCTGCTGGAATTATAAATTTTATTTATTTATTTATAATGAGACTATAGTTTCGAGGGCTTTGCCTCTTCATCAGTCTATTACAATGGATTCACAGGAATTAATTTATGAATGAAAGGTTAAAATTTTTCATGTGGTTAGGTCGAGGCGCGGATCCAGACCTCTGATTTGGGGGGGGGGGGGGCGGTCGCCGGTATATAAGATCTACTTTTGATCTCGGAAGTGTGTCGCGATCGAATTGTCTAAGCGGGGGGGGGGGGGTCAGAGACGCCCCCCCCCCCACAATAGAACTTTATTTTCTTCAATTTTAAAATTTAATGTTATAAAAAAAAAATTAAATAAACATATAAAAAATGTTGATCTCCAATGCGTTGGGGGGGGTCGCCCCCATCGCTCTATCCATGGTTATGCTGCGCATGGTTTAGGTTAAGACATTTGAAATTTGTACTTGTTTTATTATTTTGGCTGTAGATGGCGTTCATGAAGTTTTTATTTGAGCGTCTATTTTTAAAATAAAGCTTTCGATTTCCAATTCAAGAATTTTTTTGGTGAATTATTGTATGATTTTAAAATATCTAACGAATCGAAAATACTAATTTTGAAGGGATCTAATTCTAATCTAATTAATTTAATATTTGATTCATCTGGAAAACAATGTTTCACGGAGATTAAATGGTCTGCAAATGCACTATGCCCCGAACTCCCTTTAAAAACTCTTTTGTTTTCCGAAATGCTTGTGTTTAAATTTCGCTCTGTTTTTTCTATATAGGTCGAATCACATTCTCCACATGTTATGGAATAGACACCTTTTTTGTCCATTTTTTGAATTTTGTCTTTCTTATTATTGCTAATATCAGATCCCAATGTTCTAGAGGATTTGAAAATAGTTTGATATCCTAAAGTTTTGAATTTTAATTTTAAACTTTCCAAAAAATTTTCATAGTATGGGAATATTAATTTTGATTTTGATTCTGGCTCGAACAGTTGGGAATAAATCAGATTCAGAGTTGAATTTTCAATTTTCTTTTTTAATAGTTTTGTCAATAAGGGTTTTCTCGTAACCGTTTTTAGCAGCTAGGTATTTGTTTAATTATTTCTAATTCTTTATTGAAATTTGTTTTATCTAAAGGGATGTTGGTTAATCTATGAATGAGTGGAATCCTGCTGTGAATTCATTCTAATAGACTGGATGAAGATGGCAAAGCCCCTCGAAACTATAGTCTCGTTATAAATAAATAAATTTTATAATTCCACCAGAAGACACACTCTTTTATTGTCTCCTTCAATAATTGGAAATTTATGTTAATTCGTCATTGATCATATCATCAGAACTTGACCAATATTGGACCACCCCTAAGGTACCCCCTTTCCATTAAAAGAAGAATCTTTGGAATCAGTCCATAAACAATGAAGTTATGCCTGAACATACTTATCAAACAAAGGTACAATACCAATGAAAAATTTCGATTATTAGCTCATAAGAATTGGAGAATTACGTTATTACGTCGTTGATCATATAATCAGAACTTGACCAAATTAATATGGGACCACACCGTAAGGATACCCACTTTCCAATAAAAAAGAGAATCATCGAAATCGGTTCTATAAACAAAGAAGTTAGGGCCTGAACAAACCTAGCAAAAAAGGTCACGATACCAATGAAAAAAAAAACGAGACCAATCGGAAGCTAGACTGAACCCGATGCAAAAAAAAAATCATCAAAATCGGTTCACAATTGGCGGAGATATGAGGTAACATAGACACACAAAAAAAATCAGTCGAATAGAGAACCTCCTACTTTTTTGAAGTCGGTTAAAAAGGGGTTCAGCTTACATTAATTGAGGGAAAATATTTTTTTTCTAGGATCGTTTGGTATGGTGTGGGTATGCCAAATCTAAGTTTGCGGAATTTTTCCAGTTTTTCGCTTATAACATGAAAACGGTGCATATGTTGTAAATAACCGTCCAAAGAGGACAAAATTTCACGTAGAAAAAAAAATAGAAAATTAGTCCTTTAGTATTTTGATCTTTTTATGGAGATTCAAAAAACAGCTCCCACGGATCACTTTTGAATATCCCAAAAAACTCGCAATTCTTTTTCTATTTTTTCCCATTTTGACCATGAAGGAGCACATTTTCGACAAATATCACTCGGAACATTTGAGAATTCCGATCATATCATGTCCGGAAAATGCATGATATCTATAAATCTAAGAGTTTTATCAAAAAAGTGGTCCAAGTAAACGTTCAAGAAAATAAAATTTCCTAGAGAATGAGTAGTCCAGGCAAATTATGTGAAAAAATGTCATAAACAGAAAATAGTTTTTAAGGAATTTGGTGTTGGTTCTTGGTGAAACATTTTTAAAATTATTGGATAAAAAAATACTTGGTAGGTTTCACATTAAGATATAAAAAATAAAACGAATTTATTTTTGAGAATCTTTAATCTCGATATATATTACTTTCTGTATCTCCTGAAGATGGGTTAGTCACCGAAATATATATATATATCGAGATTAAAGATTCTCCAAAAATAAATTCGTTTTATTTTTTATATCTTATTGTGAAACCTACCAATGTTTTTAAACAGAAAATAATTCACGGAAAAGATTTTATTGCTGGAATACCTTTATCAGTACTCCAATATTACTACCCTAAGTTTTCCCCTAAATCTGTGTAGTGGAAATTTTTCTACGCGCCTCAAAATGAGAAAATTTCGGAGTTTTTTTTTCAGTTTTTCTTAAATAACTCTAAAACGGCTTATTAAATCACAAATATAAATAATAATAATAATAATAATTCTTTATTAGCTATTTTAGCTATACATCATACAATTAAACAAATATATGTAATTTGTTTTTAAATAATACATTCAATTCACGAGATACAAAAAGATAACGATAATCAATACATTCTAAAATATAACAATTTATATTAAACATATAAATGTATAACACACCATACATGACAATAAACAAATGAACACTTGTACATATAAATAATAATAATAATAATAACTAAAGTACAAATTAATCCTACATAAAAAAAAACAAAAATCACAATCTTGGTATTATGGGAAAAGGAATATAACAAAAATAATAATAACAGTAACAATATTTATATATATATGTATAAATAATAAGTACATTAAAGTTCATTAAATTACGCGTAAAATAATAACAATTTCATTTATTTAAGTTCAATAGTAACTTAAAATTAAAATTGAAGAAAATAAACACACATTCGAAATTTATAGGAAAGATACATCTACAGATACCGTAATTCACAACATGGCTTGTCGACCAATGTCACATAAATTAGCAGCATTCCATTCAATGATCCACCGTTTAAATAGTATCCCATTAAAGAAAGAGCATTTTATAACAGAACTAGAGATAATCAAAGAAATAGCTATGAATAATGGTTATGAAAGCAATTTAATAGATCAAATATTAAAAGGTAAAATTCAAAAATCAAATTTAAATTTAATCTATTCACAAAATTCCCAAATTAAAGATCTGCTAAAACTAATATTACCATATTATGGTAAGATGTCCGAAAAAATAAAGCATAAATTAAAATCTTTAGGGTACGCGACAATCTTTAGATCAAAATATATATTAGGAAGTGAATTAAGTCAAATTAAAGATAAAATTCCGGAAAATGAAAAATCCGGTGTATATAAATTGACATGCCAAGATTGCAATGCAACTTATATAGGAAAAACAGAAAGAAATTTATCCATTAGGATCAATGAACACAAGAGAGCCTACAAATTAAAATATGAAAATTATGCATTGCAGAGCATTTAAATGCTAATAACACTGGGCAACAAAAAAATAATTTTTAAATGCTTCGAGCACTTGATGAGTGCACTTGATGAGTCCTACCAATTTTGAGGCTGAGAAAAACGAATATGACAATGAAAATTTTTCTTAGCTCTAGTTTCTGTGAAATACAGTAGGTGGCGGATCAAGAGAAAAAGATACATTTTAATTACATATGCTAACAACATTGAAAGTGCATTTTATTTTTTTACAAATTGTAGTTTCATTCTAAGAGTTCTACATTGCTGGAATAATACTTGACAGATGGTCGTGTCTGAAGAGATTTATGTGGTGCCTTCATCAGATCGTCGTTTTTTAGCTTGCCTCTTTTTTGTTGCCCAGTGTTATTAGTCCATCAGGAATTTACAGATTAGTTTTTAACCTGTAAACTCCTGATGATGGACTAATAATCCGAAATATATTGAGATTGTATACACCTCTTTGAGTTTTATTTCATTCACTCTGAAACTACACTCCCTTTACTTTATTAATGTTTATTATCCTTTATAATCACGTAGTTTTAGTTTTTTTAGTTATAACTCGAGTTCTAATTGAGCTACAAACAAGTGGTAATTTGTAAATCCAAGAGGAAGCTGTTTTCTATTAGTTCAACAAAATATTGTGATCTCAAATATTGTTGTTTAATATCTAACGGAACTCGAAAATAGGTCAAAATGGTCTTTTTCACCGTTTTGATCGATTATATCTCCAAAACAAGAGCTAATCGGTAATCTTTATGGTGATTTTTGAATTCAGCAGGTGGAAATACATAAGAATGAGCTATTTTTGAGCCCGAAGCATTTTCATTGTTGGGCAGAGTAATCATAGTTTTCCAGATCAATCCAAAATTAAATTGATCAAAGAAGTCAATGACCCCTTAATTCTTTCTTTAAAAAGAATCCATTGAAATTTTAAAATCCTTAGAAAAAAGCCCAATTGGAATCTTTAAATGAAAAACTAGAAATTATCAATGACCCATTTTTTAAAAACATTCCATTAATTCAGGTAAAACTCTTTAGAAAATGCCTAAACAAAAGAGTAACCCAGATATTGATCCAGTTATATTCTAATCTACCAAGAGGAAACATGAAGAAAAAGACATTATATATTTTTCAAAATTTTCAATGTATAAAATCTTAATTTGTAACTAATTTGAAATATTTGTGATAGACTGATGATGAAGGCAATGCCTTCGAAACTATAGTCTCTAGAAATAATTAAAAATTATTTTATTTAAAAAACAGAAGACTCTCTCATTTTATTTTTTAACCGACTTCAAAAAAGGAGGAGGTTCTCTATTCGACTGAATTTTTTTTTTTTTTTTTTTTTTTTTTTTGTGCCTATGTTACCTCATATCTCCGCCAATTGTCAACCGATTTTGAAAATTTTTTTTGCATTGGGTCCAGTCTAGCTTCCGATTGGTCCCATTTTTTTTTCGATTTTTTTTCATAGGTATTAGACCTTTTTTTATTAGGTTTGTTTAGACCTAACCTCTTTGTTTATGAACCGATTTCGATGGTTCTTTTTTTATCCGAAAGGGGTGTCTTAGGGATGGTGTCATATTAATTTGGTCAAGTTCTGATGATATAATCACTATTAATAACATCACTAAAAAGAGAAAATAAAAATAATTTTTAAGAAAAAAATAAAAACCGACTTCAAAAAATTAAATGCAACAAATAAAATACACTAAAAGGTATAAAATAATTATTATCTTATTTAGTTACAACTAAACGACGAAATATTAACATGAAATTACTTTTTGAAGTCGGTGCCAAACATATACCTTTTATGAATCGCACTCGACGGATCTTACTTAGTACGTTTGGCGGGTACGCTCGCTTATAGGTATAGTTTGTTTGGCACCGACTTTAAAAAGTAATTTCGTGTTAATATTTCGTCGTTTAGTTGTAACTAAATAAGATAATAATTATTTTATACCTTTTAGTGTATTTTATTTGTTGCATTTAATTTTTTGAAGTCGGTTTTATTTTTTCTTAAAAAATTTTAACCTAAAATATTTTCATAATTTCCTTATTGGTGCTTGGTTCAAATAACAACATCTTAACTATTAATATATCAAAAGTGCTCAAAAATTATGAGAGTAGTTAAAATACTTATTTATTTTATTCATATTGAACAGAGATCTATTTCGTCATAATTAAATTCACCATCTATTCATATCAAATATAATTTCTTAACTATAAATATATCTTTTTTTCAGTGTACCTCTAATGATTCTCAATAATATAAAAATGTAAATATCTTTTCACTCTTTAATATTGTATATAATATCTGAATATATAGCAGATTGATTGAAGGATTATTGGTGCGTGACGATTTTGAATGCACTCAATTTATTCTTGATTAGCCGGCCATTTATCTCCATTTATTCCAAATAAAATATAAAGTACTTTAGCTGAACTGAGAGCGTTAAAATGTAATTTGTTGCTTTATTTAAAACCGATGTATTTTAATACTATTTTTTTTTAATTTTAATTTATATAAAAAGTTTTATTTACAGTCAGGGTTAAATAAAATTTAATTAACCGACTTCAAAAAGGAGGAGGTTCTCTATTCGACTGAATTTTTTTTTTTTTTTTGTGCCTATGTTACCTCATATCTCCGCCAATTGTCAACCGATTTTGAAAATTTTTTTTGCATTGGGTCCAGTCTAGCTTCCGATTGGTCCCATTTTTTTTCGATTTTTTCATAGGTATTAGACCTTTTTTATTGAGGTTTGTTTAGACCTAACCTCTTTGTTTATGAACCGATTTCGATGGTTCTTTTTTTATCGAAAGGGGTGTCTTAGGGATGGTGTCATATTAATTTGGTCAAGTTCTGATGATATAATCACTATTAATAACATCACTAAAAAGAAAAATAAAAATAATTTTAAGAAAAAAATAAAAACCGACTTCAAAAAATTAAATGCAACAAAATAAAAATACACTAAAAGGTATAAAATAATTATTATCTTATTTAGTTACAACTAAACGACGAAATATTAACATGAAATTACTTTTTGAAGTTGGTGCCAAACATATACACCTTTATGCAATCGCACTCGACGGATCTTACTTAGTACGTTTGGCGGGTACGCTCGCTTATAGGTATAGTTTGTTTGGCACCGACTTCAAAAAGTAATTTCATGTTAATATTTCGTCGTTTAGTTGTAACTAAATAAGATAATAATTATTTTATACCTTTTAGTGTATTTTTATTTGTTGCATTTAATTTTTTGAAGTCGGTTTTTATTTTTTTTCTTAAAAATTATTTTTATTTTTCTCTTTTTAGTGATGTCATTAATAGTGATCATATCATCAGAACTTGACCAAATTAATATGACACCATCCCTAAGACTACCCCCTTCAGTAAAAAAAGAACCATCGAAATCGGTTCATAAACAAAGAGGTTAGGTCTAAACAAACCTAATAAAAAGGTCTAATACCTATGGAAAAAAATCGAAAAAAATGGGACCAATCGGAAGCTAGACTGGACCCAATGCAAAAAAAAATTTCAAAATCGGTTGACAATTGGCGGAGATATGAGGTAACATAGGCACAAAAAAAAAAAAAAAAAAAAAATTCAGTCGAGGCAGAACCTCCTCACTTTTTGAAGAGATCAGTTGTGTAACAACATTTTGAGATCCCGCTCCAGGTTCATTAGCTTAGACTTTTAAACTCTGAAGAGGGCGGGATTTATTAAGATGATAAAAATTCCATTCTAATAAATTTTTTTATTCGAATTTTGTGCTTTCTATTTTCATTAAAAAATGCCTTTTTAATCATTCGCAAATCAATTTTACCACTCCGTCTTCAATAAAAACTACCACTAATTAATTAATGAATAGTAATTAATTTTTACATGATATAATTGATAATTGTATTTGATGGTTCGATGTCGAAAATTACTTCCGCTCCATCGACGGTACTTGTTAGGTCGAGTGTTTTAAAATCCATTAAAAGGTATCGCAGTTTTCCTTCATAAAATGAAATCCACTCATTCTAGAAACTTTATTTCTATCTCATTCTCTAGGAAATTTTATTTACTTGGACCACTTTTTTGATAAAACTCTTAGATTTATAGATATCCTACATTTTTTGGACAGAATAAGATACGAATCCTCAAAACCGTCGATGGAAAATGCTAGATATCTATAAATCTATTAGTTTTATATAAAAAATGCTCCAAATAGACGTTCAAGTAAATAAAATTTCCTAGAGAATGAGATAGAAATAAAGTTTCTAGAATGAGTTGTTTTCATTTTATGGAGAAAAACTGCAATTTTTTGAAAAAAATAGATCATTTCCTGTCATGGAAAATGCTAGATATCTATAAATCTATTAGTTTTATATAAAAAATGTCCAAATAGACGTTCAAGTAAATAAAATTTCCTAGAGAATGAGATAGAAATAAAGTTTCTAGAATGAGTTGTTTTCATTTTATGGAGAAAAAACTGCAATTTTTTGAAAAAATAGATCATTTCCTGTCATGGAAAATGCTAGATATCTATAAATCTATTAGTTTTATATAAAAAATGCTCCAAATAGACGTTCAAGTAAATAAAATTTCCTAGAGAATGAGATAGAAATAAAGTTTCTAGAATGAGTTGTTTTCATTTTATGGAGAAAAAACTGCAATTTTTTGAAAAAATAGATCATTTCCTGTCATGGAAAATGCTAGATATCTATAAATCTAAGACTTTTATCAAAAAAGTGGTCAAAGTAAACGTTCAGATCAACAAAATTTCCTACAGATTGAGATAAGAATCAAGTTACTAGAATGAGTGGTTTTCATTTTATGAAGAAAAAACTGCGATTTTTTGAAAAATAGATCTTAAGATTTTTAAGGTCTAACATTAAATTAAATTAAAAGCCACTGAATATGTATACAAAATTTGATTGAGTTTGCTCAAACGACGTAGATTTTTAATTTTTAACTCCCCCCCCTCCACCCCCCTTAATTTTCGGTCGATATGCACCAAAATCTAATCATCCCATAATCTCAATCGACCTAAACTACGTGTGGAAATTTGGTGTCGATATTCACACTAGTTTTTGAGCTAGCTCGTCCACAAAAATTTGGTAACAGACAGACTAACAGACATTTTGACAAAACAATTATTATCTCGAAAAATATAAATATTTCGATGTTCACTTATTAGAGCTTTTTTGTAGAGCGAAATGCCGTAGTTTCAGCTCAATTTTTTTAATCGAAATAGTTTAAGCCCTTTTTTGAAATATTTTGAAAAAAAGAAGGAAAAAACATCTTTTTACTTTACCATAAAGAGTATGGTCAAGTATTGTAATCGATGCATGAAAAAAGTGGTTTTTTTCCTTACTTTTTTCAAAATATTTCAAAAAGGGCTTAAACTATTTAGATTAAAAAAATTGACCGAAACCATGGCATTTCGCTCACAAAAAAAAGCTCTAATAAGTGAACATCGAAAAATTATATTTTCGAGATATAATTGTTTTGTCAAAATGTCTTTTAATCGTGTACGCCAAATTTTGTGGACAGGCTAGCTCAAAAAAACTAAGTGTGAATGTCGAAACCAAATTTCACAGGTAGTTTTGAGTCGCATTGAGATTAAGAGCTGATTAGATTTTGGTGCATATCGACCCAAAATTAGGGAGGTGGAGGGAGGGGGTTAAAAATGAAAAATCTAGGCCGTTTTGAGCAAACTACACCAAATTTTGTATACAAAAACAGTGAACCCCCAGATGTCTAAAAATGCAAAAACTAACCCCTCTCCCCCTACATGATTATAAATAATTTTAGGCGCCGGGTTGTATGGTAATGTCGAGTGGATGGCCACATCAGAACACGTTAGCTTATTTCATGCACGATTACAATACTTGACCATACCCTGTATGGTAAAGTAAAAATTTGCAAAAGTATTGTAATTACAATAAAATAAAGAATTTTTTTTGAAACATTTTCGATAGACCAACCTGTAATATTCAGCTTTATCAAATGTTTTTGAACCTGCACATTTGATACATGAGTCACAAGTTTTCGAACTCTTTATTCTAATTATAAATTTCTAACCATTTGGGGGGGGGGGGAGTAGGTACGTCCAATAAACATGTCTATGACGTATCAGTATCAGAGACATTTTCAAATTTTTCAAAATACAAATTTACTTTTACTTAATAAAACTGATCAAAATGTTTTATTTTAAAATAAATTCTTTGATTCTTATGATTAGTTAAAATAATATTTAATTTCAGAAAAATAATGTTCGAGACTCAAAAATTGGATATGTTTAAGTGCTGAAAATTTGATGAAACCATGTGGTAATTTCAATATTTTAAGTAATAAATGCAAAGTTAAATAAAAATTAATTTTCTAATTTGATTAAACAAATTAAATCAAGGGTGGGGGGGCGGGAGAATCTATATAAGGTGGCCCATGTATATAAGATCTACTTTTTATCCAAGCGGGGGGGGGGTCGAGACGAGACGCCCCCCCCCCCCCCAACGCGCACATAGAACTTTTTTTAATTTATTAAAGGTTTTTTTTACAAATTTCATATCTCATATTTAAAGTTCATTAAAATAAAAATAAATTGTTATAAATTCCCTGTCGATTTGGCCGCCGTTTTTTGGCCTCTGCGTGCGACGCACGTGTCCACGCACTCCCGCCAGGCACGGGCCTGTATGGGGGGTGCGATCGCCCCCGCCCTCCCCGGATCCGCCCTTGAATTAAATAAACCTCTTGGATAATAAATATATATTTTTCATCGTGTTTTGTATTTTATAAGCCTAAACTGAGTGTATGATATTATATATGGTCTATTCGGAGTGAGTTTTTATCTTGAGACAGTCTTATAACTCAAAAACAACGCATTATATGGAAAAAGTTTCAAATAAGTTTATTTATTTGGAGGGAAACTAAACTACGCTATTGTTTGTTTGCCAAGAACAAGCTTTCAAGAGTATTTCATGGTCAAGTTCTGTTTTTAAAATGGAACTCTATATGTTTCTGTCAAGGGCGGATCCAGGGGCAGGGGGCGGAGGGGGCAGCCGCCCCCCCCCCCCATAGAGGCCCGTGCCTGGCGGGAGTGCAACACGTGCGTCGCAAGCAGAGGCCAAAAAACGGCGGCCAAATCGAATTTATAACAATTTTTTTTATTTTAATGAACTTAAAATATGAGATATGAAATTTGTAAAAAAAATTTGAAAAAAAAAACATTTATTTTTTTAAAAAACTTTAAAATTGAAAATAAAGTTCTATGTGTGTGTGTGTGTGGGCGGCGTCTCTGACCCCCCCCCCCCCCCCCCCCCGCTTGGACAATTCGATCGCGACACACTTTCGAGATAAAAAGTAGATCTTATATACATGGCACCTTATATAAATACATTCTCCCCCCCCCCCCATAAAAAATTCCTGGATCCGCCCTTGGTTTCTGTACATATTCTCAATTTACAAATAAATTGCAACGGATCGTTGCTAAACTTTATCCAAATTCATTTGAAATATTAATATGTTTGTTCCTTTATTATTAATCAGATATCACTTGCAATTTGTAGTTCATATTGACATTAATTCAAAAATAATTCTCATTTAAGAGTCGAGGAATAACCATTCCACATTGGATTTTTGACATTTCGGTTATTATTGTAACCATTGCTGAAGACATAGAGGAATCGACTTAAAATCAAAAATAGCCATCGATTCTCATCTAATACTTGAGGAATAACAATTCTACATTAGGTTTTTGACGTTTCGATTATTATTGTAACCATTGCTGAAGACATGGAGGAATCGACATAAAATCAAAAATAACGATCGATTCTTATCTAATACTAGAGGAATAACCTTATTGCATTCCATTTTTGATGTTTTGACCATTAATGGCAACCTCTATTGAAAACGTGGAAGAATCGACTTAAAATCAAAAAGACTAAATTCTTTTATGGCAAACAACTCAAGTTTGAGTTGTTTGCCATAAAAGAATTTAGTCTTTTGATTTTAAGTCGATTCTTCCACATTTTCAATAGAGGTTGCCATTAATGGTCAAAACATCAAAAATGGAATGCAATAAGGTTATTCCTCTAGTATTAGATAAGAATCGATCGTTATTTTTGATTTTAAGTCGATTCCTCCATGTCTTCAGCAATGGTTACCAATAATAATCGAAACGTCAAAAACCTAATGTAGAATTGTTATTCCTCAAGTATTAGATGAGAATCAATCGCTATTTTTGATTTAAAGTCGATTTCTCTATGTCTTCAGCAATGGTTACCAATAAAAACCGAAACGTCAAAAATCCAATATAGAATGATTATTCCTCAAGTACTAGATGAGAATCAATCGCTATTTTTGGTTTAAAGTCGATTTCTCTATGTCTTCAGCAATGGTTACTAATAAAAACCGAAACGTCAAAAATCCAATATAGAATGATTATTCCTCAAGTACTAGATGAGAATCAATCGCTATTTTTGGTTTTAAAGTCGATTTCTCTATGTCTTCAGCAATGGTTACTAATAAAAACCGAAACGTCAAAAATCCAATATAGAATGATTATTCCTCAAGTACTAGATGAGAATCAATCGCTATTTTTGGTTTAAAATCGATTTCTCTGTCTTCAGCAAAGGTAACGGATAAGAAAACAACGCAGTTGCTATGGTTACTCATAAAAATTCCTCCCAAATTTTTTAGCATTTCACAGAGAGAAGCCTATCCATTCTTACTTAAGCAAGGCTAAATGAGCTATATTAAAACTTTCAAATGAATAAATTTTTAAAGAATTTAAAAAATTAAAAAAGTACCATCTTACTCTAGAGTAAAGTACTTTAAAATATAATTTTACTAAAAACTTTATTTAACCTTTTTTGTGGTCCCCAAGGTACTTAATTAGGATATTAAATTTCATCAAAATTGGTTAAGTCATTTTCAAGATATTTAGAAAAAACTAAAAAAGTACTGAAATAAAGTACTAATGTTTGTGGGCCGATATGTACCAAAAACTAATCAGCGCTTCATTTTTGTTAAACTAATGGTAGGTTTTCAATTTCATTTCAATCGGTGCAACGGTGTGGAAAAAATCGTGGGCCAAAAAAACGATAACATACATCCATACCATACATACATCCATCCATCCGCACGCACTAAATGAAAAAATCGCACTTTTTGGCCTCTCGACCAGACCCCTTGTAATTTTTGGCAAAACCGTCACGTGCTAAAATTCAACCTAATTGAATACTACAATTTGTGACTTTAATTGAGTCCATGGGTTCCGTAGTCTTTACCTGAGGACCCTTTGAAGCCACGCTTGCCCCGAGAGCGATTACAATACTTTACCCATGCTTTGCATTGGATAAAGTAAAAAAACTGAACAACGTTTTTAGAACTATTTTTTATACGACATCAAATAAAAAAATATTAAATCAATTAGATCTCAAAAAAAATCTTAATAATTATTTTTAACAAATATTTAACTTAATTTTCAAATGATAATGATCAAATAATTAATTATTAAATATATAATTATTAAATCGAAAAGTAACAACAATGAAAATAAGTGTTTATAATGATATTAAAACCTCATTATACGTAGGTACACAGATTTAAGAGATTTTTTTCTACTTAATAGAACTAGTTAAAATTCTTGAGTTTAAAAAAGTTTATTTCTCTTGTCCATCCAGTAGATAGTTATATTGTATTACTATAAAAAAATGGAGCATTTTTTGTTGAAGACAGAATTGAAATGGTCTTAATTTATGGTGAATGTGGAAGAAGTGTTATGGGGCTGCCATTGAAATGGATGCTGAGCGTTTTCCTGACAGGGATACACCCTCAAAAGCTTCATTTTATAGTGTTGTAAATCTGTTAAAAGAAAAAAACAACAGAAATGTAAAGGCTACGAAGAAACTTAAAAGGCAATAACGTAATGGAACTGATATTGATCCAGAAGACTTGCGATAACACTCTGGAATTATCACAGAACAGTGTCGGAAAATTATTAAATTATTCGATTTATTATTAAATTATTTATTTAATAATTAAATATTTGATCATTATAATTAAGTTGAATAATTGGTATAATATAATTATTAAGATTTTTTTTGAGATCTAATTGATTTAATATTTTTTTATTTGATGTCTTATAACAAATAGTTCTAATAAAAGTTGTTCAGTTTTTTTTGAAGATTCAGAATATGTACAGAATCATATAGCTTTCTATTTAAAAACAGAACTTGACCTCGAATTATCCTTGAAAGCTTGTTCTAGGTCGAAAAACAATACCATAGTTTAGTTTCCCCCTCGATGTAAACTTTTTTTCCATATAATGCACTGTTTTTGAGTTATGAGACTGTCTCAAGATAAAAAACTCACCGGGTATATATACCTATGTGATTAATTGTCCATGGCAAAGTTATTATAGTTAAAACTATTAGTCAATATATAAGACGTAGATAGTTAAATATATTTCCAGTAAATTAGAACGATATAAGCACTCACTGAATTTAAATCATTCAATAAACTGAAGAAACCAACCAGGCCTTCTCAATGCTAATTTAGACTTTAAATGGCGGATTTCACGTTTGACCAATAGGAACACAGATCACACATTGTCGCCACTATGGTTATCTAGTCACTATAGACGCACCGTCCCTTTTAATACATTTTTTTTAATTGCTTTCTATTTTATATATCTATGAGTCTGATTTCTTTATTTTAGAGAGATTTATATAATTTCGCTTTTTGTGATAGAATTTTAGAATGTCTTAAAATATATTGTTGCCGATCTCTCGGGGCTTGATCGGGAAACAGCAAGGTGTTTTTTTTTTTTGTTTTTTTTTGAACCGCCACTTCGGTTTTACCGATGAAAACGATCAATTGGTTGAATCGGTGTCGCCCTTTTGACCCTTCCCAATTGGGGTGTGCAAATTCACCCCTAGACAGGGCTCTGATCCGATACACCGATAAACGACACGAAAGATATCTTCGTCGACGACCCTTTTGAACCCACCCCCCCTTTAAAAGGGAGAAGAACTTTGCAAGATGCCAGCCAGGGCGGTAATGGAAAGCGTGGTTAGAAAAATTACCAATATCAAATATTTATCAAGTGGAAGGGTAAGGGTTAGAGTAAGGGATGTCAAACTGACAGGAGGGGGGTGTTCCAGGGGGTTGAATTAGAGCCCAACTTCTTGCCATTATTGCTGCCATGAAAGCAACAACCGAGAAGTGCTTAACGCGAGTTAAAAATAAAAAAAAAGAATGCAACTTTAATCTCGGGTTACTTTCTTTTAAAACAACCACAACAACAACAACAACATAACAAAGACAACAACAACTTATTTTAGATATTATGTAATTAGATGAAGTGAGTTGGGCTGGAAGTGAAAAGAAAAGAGATAAGCAAAGTGGAAAACGGGCAAGAATAACCGCTACTGGAGCTGGAGTTCAGAAGCTGGAGCAATGCTGGCTTGCTTCTTTGATAGGATGGCAGTTGGCCCTTTCGATTTTCAACAGCTATTCTAGCGTTTGTTATCAGCGGTTAAAACTTTTAATAATAATAAAAAATAACAAAGCATTCATTATTACTAAATAATCATTTATTTTATAACAATACAAAACAATTTAAATAATCAATTTATTAATTATTGAAATTTAATAATTTTTAATTTGAATATTAATTATAATACAATAATTAAATATTTTTTTCTTTAGCTTATAATACAGGTATACCTGGAGCCACCGAGCGATGCTCGGCATCTTTTAGCTTCAGTTAGAAATTAATATTATTTTTCATTTAAAATTCTTATAAAAACCACCCCGTCACTGAACACCACCCCCATACCAGCCCCGCTACGCCCCTGGACCCCCACCCCAAACCGCACACGCACACCACGAACTCTGGACAACCACCCCTCGTACCGCCACCGCGCACCGCACCCCACCTCCTGCACCACCCTCAGCTTTTTGAATTTCTAATTTTCTAGTGGCCCACAGATTATGTATATAAATAAATTCCGTTTAATTATTTTTTTAAATTAAATAACAATTTATCGAGTTTTATATTAATCAATTAAATTGGCAAATTCTTATATATAATCATATTTGTTATTAACTCTTTGTGGGATTTAATACTCTAATTTATAATCAATTAAATTTTTTAATTTTATTATATATATATTAATATTTGCTAAAACCTATTAGTGGGTTTTAAAAATAAAAAAAAAAATTAATAAATCAAAGATAATTGAAAAAAATGTAAATATACTTTTTTATTGAGATTTTTATCTATCAATAATTACTTTAATTAAGAAAAGACCAATTAAGATGAAATTTGTCGAGGTCCAGACCTAGCCAGATCGTTTTCTCATCCTCAAAATTTATAGAATAGAATTTGTTTCATCAAAATCGGTAGAGCCGTTTTCAAAATAGAACTAAGATACAGATATTTATATATACCGGGTAAGTTATTTCATCTTGAGACAGTCTTATAATTCAAGAACAGTGCATTATATGGAAAAAAGTTTCAAATATAAATTTATTTATATCGAGGGGAAACTAAACTACGGTATTGTTTGTCGACGTAGAACAAAAGGGTATTTCTAGGTCAAGTTCTGTTTTTTAAATGGAACCCTATATTTTTCATTACGTTTCTTTAATCTTTCAAAAAAAAATTGAACAACTTTTATAAGAACTATTTTTATACGATATCAAATAAACAAAATACATGAATCAATTAGATTTCAAAAAAAATCTTAATAATTATTTTTAACAACTATTTAATTTAATTATCAAATAATAATGATTAAATAATTAATTTTTAAATAAATATTTATTAAATTGAAAAGTCACAACAATGAAAATAAGTGTTTAAAATGATATTAAAACTTCATTATACACAGATTTAAGAGATTATTTTCTACTTAATAGAACTACTTAAAATTCTTGAGCTTAAAAAAAGTTTATTTCTCGTGTCAATCCAGTAGTATTGTATTACCATAATAAAAATGGAGCATTTTTTGTTGAAGACAGAATTAAAATGGTCTTAATTTATGCGGTGAATGTGGAAGAAGTGTTATGGGGCTGCCATTGAAATGGATGCCGATCGTTTTCCTGATAGGAATACACCCTCGCAAGCTTCATTTTATCGTGTTGTAAATCTGTTAAAAAAACAGGAAGTGTAAACGCTTCGAAGAAACTGAAACAGGCCAAAATAACGAAATTGGAACTGGAATTCATCCAGAAAACTTGCGATACACTCTGGAATGTCACAGAACAGTGTACTCAAAATTATTAATTATTATTAAATTATTTATTTAATAATTAAATGTTTGATCATTATTATTTGATAATTAAGTTGAATGATTGTTAAAAATAATTATTATATATTTTTTTGAGATCAAATTGATTTAATATTTTTTTATTTGATGTCGTATAAAAAAGTAGTTCTTATGAAAGCTGTTCAGTTTTTTTTTGAAGATTAAGGATCCGTAAAGAAATATATAGGTTTCCATTTAAAAAACAGAAGTTGACCTTGAGATAGCCTTGAAAGCTTGTTCTAGGTCGACAAATAGTAGCGTAGTTTATTTTCCCCCTTGATATAAGGAAACTTTTATTTGAAACTTTTTTTCATATAATGCATTGTTTTTGAGTTATAAGACTGTCTCAAGATAAAAAACACCCGGTAAATACAATTTTTGCTCGTTAGTTGCGCCAAAAGCGGTCCTATGAAATGGCGGTGGTACTCTAGGTAATTATCAGTTCGACTCTTAATTACTATCTCTATGACATTAATCACATGACCTAAAACAATGCTAATTAAAATTTATTTTCCATTATTAATAATTAGTTAGAAAAACAAACAAACTTTTTTTTCATTCTCATTCTTGCTTCAACCTTCTCCCTGTACACATTGCTCTTACTAACGCTAACTGTGGTTTAGTTGAATCTCTATTAGCTCCCTCAGAAGATCATTTATCATTGATATTAAACCAATTGGGTTTAATATTTCCCTTTCTCAGTGGAGAAATTCTCGGGCTGCAATTGATTGAATTGGCTCAACACAACAGAAACCAGATTCATCGCTCTGAACAAACGCATCTCAACCTATAGTATTTATAACTAATTCATTTACTGCTTAACTAAATATTTCCTCTAATAACAAGCCTTTTGCAATTTTTAAGATTTTTATATTTTTAAACAGTATCATCAATTGTAACTTAATATTAAGCTTATGCAAAGGCATTGATTCTTATACTAACTAATTTATTGGATTAATTTAACTCTAGATTCTTATCATATTTAACTTAATTTTATATATTTTAAAAAGATTGCAATCTCACCATTTCACGAATTTGAATACATCTCTTTAAGAATTTAATTACTCATATTAATATTGTTATTGATTTAATTAATTATTCATTATCTTTTTTATCTAATTACATTGTTCATATTAATGATTGATTTATTTTATTTTATTTATTAATTAAGATTAAAACTATTATTTTTTTTTGCATTTATTTCACGCTTTCACTTATATAATTTGTTTAATATATTTTAGCCTTATCTCATTCGTGCAGAATTAAATTGCGAATCTTCTTCTTCTTCTTCTTATTTGTAAACCTATAGGTTTGTTTCTTCCAGAACGTCATACCATCTCTTCTTAGGACGACCTCTACTTCTTATTCCAACCGGCTTGTTTGTCATCACTTTCTTTACCAGTCTGGCATTCTTCTGACATGCCTCATACCATTCCGCTCTTCTTCTTTTAACCCATTCGCCCACCTTTTGTATTCCACATTTTTCTCTAATATCTTCACTCTTCATCCTATCGAGCCTGGTCACGTTCATTATCCTTCGTAATGTCTTCATTTCAGTCGTTTCCAATAATTGAGAAGTTTTTGCAGTGTCGGGTCTTGTCTCTGCTGCGTAAGTTAATATTGGACGTACTACGGTTTTGTAGACTCGTACCTTGGCCTCACTTCTTAAATATTGATTTGACCAGATTGCATTGTTAAGGCAACCCGATATTTTTGAGGCTCTTATTGCCTGATGTCTTACCTCTGTTTCTAGGTCTTGATGAGAGGTCATTTGGATGCCAAGGTATGGGAAGGACATGACTTGTTCGACAATCGTATCGTACAATTGTAGTTTACATCGGAGTGGTGATTTAGAGATTGTCAGTGTTTTGGTCTTCTTGGTTGACAGGGTGAGATCGAATTTATGCGCAACACAGCTAAATTTATACAGGAGGCGCTGGAGGGAATCTTCATCTTCTGCAACGAGTGCTACATCGTCTGCGTAGCAAACGCATGTTATATTCTCGTCCCCCAAGGAATATCCTTTTAGATTTTTGATTTTGCCAATGATTTCATCCATAACTATATTAAAAAGCAGCGGACTAAGGGAGTCTCCCTGCCTAATACCTTGATTCACTGGGATGCTTCCGGACAGTCTTCCTTCGATTTTTATTCTGGCGGTGTTGTTCGAGTAAATGTTCTGTATCAGGTTTATGAGATTATCTGGGATTTTAAACTTGTCCAGGATTCTTATGACGCTTCTTTCTTGATTGCGAATCAATTTGGATATTATCACTTTCTCTTTTTATTATAACGAATCAAATTATTTAGAGGAGTTAATTGAATACCTACGGAGTCAGAGTTAATGAATTTTTTATTCTTATTTTTTATTTTTCTACAATTTTCTCAATTGGCTTCTCCACTCGTTCAATAAGAGTAGATAAATAGATAAAAGGGACATGGATGAAAAATAAAATAAAAATATATTTTCTTCCTGTCTACCTTTGTATCCTTTAATTCCAATTTGTATTTGTATTGTAAGGGGCTGGATGTCCAAGAAAGTCCAGCGAGGGGATTTAAAATAAAAAAAATAAATAAAATACTAAATGGAAATGTAATTAATAGAATGAGAGTGTCTTAATGGGTGTATGGTATGTACCATATATGTGGAAAGTAGAGTATATAGAGAAAGTGGCTGAGAGAGAGAGAGTAAATGTGCTTAAAGTTGGAAATAAGCAAAACAATATAAGCAGGGAGGGGTGGGGGGGGGGGGGGAGATTGGGAACAGCTCGAGTTGCAATTGGGCTGGAAAACTTTCTCGTTGCAATGTTCAGCTGTTAAGCCCCCCACCCCCCAACCCCCACCCCTTGCATGCAACGTCTGTTCAGTTCATCCGATTCAAGTTGACACCGCACACAACAACAACAACTGTACATTTGTTGTTGTTGTTGTTGTGGCTTGGTTTAAAATAGCTTCTATTGCCACCACATACTATCCATTTCTATGTTTTTATTAATTTACCATACAGGGTATGGTCAAGTATTGTAATCGTGCATGAAAAAAGGTGTTTTTTTTTTGCTTCTTTTTTTCGAAATATCTCAAAAAACGGTTGAAACTATTTTGATTAAAAAAATTGAGCGAAACCATGGCATTTCGCTCTACAAAAAAGCTCTAATAAGTGAACATTGAAAAAATTATATTTTTTGAGATAATAATTGTTTTGTCAAAATGTCTGTTTGTCTGTCTGTGCGTTACCAAATTTTTGTGGACGAGCTAGCTCAAAAACTAGTGTGAATATCGAAACCAAATTTCATACGTAGTTTTGGTGTATTGAGATTAAGAGCTGATTAGATTTTGGTGCATATCGACCCAAAATTAAGGGGGTGGAGTGAGGGTGATTAAAAATCTAGGGTATTTGGGCAAACTCAACCAAATTTTGTATACATAATCAGTGGGCTTACAGTAATCAGTAATCTAAAAATGCAAAAAGTAAACCCCCCCCTACATGATTATAAATAATTTTATTAAATATTAAATATACGTGAGAGGCCAGGTTGTATGGTAAAGTCAAGTGGATGGCCACATTAGAACACGTCAGCTTATTATTTTTTTATTGTCATTACCAAGAAGGTACAACCTCTGAAGTCCGTGGTGGACCCTTGTAACGTGAAGATAAGGGGAGATTTAGGGATTGGGTAGAGGTCGAAGGTATCTGTGGATGCTGGTCTTGAAAGTTTGAAGGTTATAAGTAGCTGGAAAGACGGTCGGGGGAAGAAGAATTCAGTCTCTAGATGTCATAGGGATAAATGAATTGGCGAATGCGTTTGTTCGATTAGTATCTAGTTTAAGCGCGTAGGGGTGTTGAATTTTAGAAAATCGTGTATTTCGGGCAAATGAGGCCTTTGGTGGGATTATCGATTTTATTTCGTCAGAACAAAAGCCATGGTAATATCTATAAAAAAGGGATAGGGCGGAGACAGATCTACGATGGGCTAGGGAGTCGAGAGTGTCAGTTAATGTAGGATCGCCTATCAGTCTGATAGCTCGCCTCTGAATTGCATCTAAGGTATTAAGAGAATACTTGGAGGCTCCTCTCCACAAATGCGAGCAATATTCAAGACAGGGGCGAATTTGAGCCTTGTATAATATAAGGAGTTGAGTGGGGGTGAAAAATCGTTTGGTTCGGAAAAGAAAGCCAAGCTTACATGCTGCAGCTTTTGCTACTGAGATAATATGGTCATTCCAAGAGAGGTCAGAACCTAAGGTGACACCTAACATTGATATTTTATTACGGAATTCCAATGAGCTCGAATCAAAGGAAATGTCCGGAAGGTTCCTATCTGCGCGCCTAGAAATTAGGCAGCACTGTGTTTTGCCAGCATTAAAGTTTACCAAATTGTGAGATCCCCATTTTTTAAGCATGCTTAAATCTGAATTTATTGAGGAGGCTATGTTTGCGCGATTGTCTAGTAAGGATTGAGCGTTGTGGAGGGTGCTATCGTCAGCGTAACAATGTATTGGATTGGAGGGCAGATTTAATAGGTCATTAATATAGATAATAAAGAGTGTGGGAGAGATGACTGAGCCCTGAGGAACTCCAGCATTAGTATTAAAGGACGAGGATGATATTCCGTCAACCTCGACTTTAATAGAGCGGTTTGAGAGAAAGCTCTCAAGCAACTTGCAGAGGCTCGGGGGAAGGCCAAATGCAGGTAATTTGGCAAGAAGATTTTGTGCCAGACATGATCGAAGGCCTTTGAAATGTCTAAGCCTATTACGAAAGTCTCTTTACCAGTCTCTAGTGCTTTATTCCAAATATGAGTTATATATGCTAAAATATCGCCGGTGGACCGAAATTGTCTAAAGCCGTATTGACTATCATGGATTAGTTTATTAGATTCTAAATGGTGAAGAACTTGCTCATTAATGATTTTTTCCATGATTTTAGAAAGAACCGAAGTTATGGCGATCGGACGATAATTGGCTACATTTGAAGGATCTCCTTTTTTTTTAATTGGTTGAATTCTTGCTGTTTTCCAGCTCTCCGGAAATGAGCCAGTGGTATATGAAAGTTTGAAAATTTTTGAGAGAATAGGAGCAAGTTCAGGCGCGCAATTTTTGATTATACTGGTGGGAATGTTGTCTGGGCCAGCGGCTGAATTAACATTTAGGTTTTTTATTACTTTTAATATTTTTGGTATTCTGAATTTAATATCCGACATAATATTGGTGCTAGGGGTATAGGGCGGGGGGTCAAGTCCCTTGTCGTCTAAGGTGGCATTGGTCGCGAAGAATGAAGCGAATGCTTCAGCTTTAGAGAGGGCGTCGGTGGCTATTGAGCCGCTGGAAAGATTAAGGGGGGAAACGAAGATTTGGAGGAGTTGGTAGTTAATTTCCTCGTGAGATGCCAGAATCGATTTTTATTAGCTGGGCATGCTGATAATCGGTCAGCCCATTTTTCGTCTAGAGACTTCTTGGTTTCATTAATAATTTTGTTACACTGGTTACGAGATTTTGAAAAGGCAATTCGTTTGATGTCCGTTTGGCAGGAAAGCCATTCGTTGAATGCTTTATTTTTTTCACGAACAGCTTCGGCACATCGCTTGTTGAACCAGGGTTTTGAATAATTTTTCCTATTTACATAGGGAACACACTGTTCAATGCCCATCTGAATTACTTCTTCAAATACAGAAGCACATTCAGAAGCATTTTTATTTTTTAATGCGTCATTCCACGGGAATTGTCCAAAGAAGCTACGCATCTCATCGAAGTTGGCTCTATTAAATAGCCATATTTTTTTAATTTGTTGGCTCTTAGGCTTAGAGAAGTTGAAAGGAACATTAATTTTTATCAGAGAGTGGTATTGTTTTACACAAATAATTGAAAATAATTACAATCAACTGGTGTGTTCACCACACGACATTCACATTAACATTCCTCAGACGCAGGGTGACCCAAGGTAGGAAATCCGCAAGGCTCATTAGGAGACGGTGCGGCAGCTGCCCACCCGCAGAAAAAAAAACGCGAGAATATCATAAATTGCGCAATTCATATACTGCACTAATTCGGTCATCCAAAAGGAAATGCTGGGATGATTTTGTGACTACCGTAGGGAATAATAACCCCTGGGGTGTTGTCTACAAAATCATTTCCAAAAAAATTCGCCCAGGCAGTATATTTCACGGTGTAGATGACATAGTCAAATGGGAGGATCTAGCTGCCAAAATGATGGCAAAAATGGTCCCTCCCGCCACCACTATATTGCGCACAGAATCTGACTATGTCAACTGTAACGTAGAATCGGAATTCTCCCTCGAGGAGATTAAAATTGCAATTTGCAAAATGGGCAAGAAAAAGGCCCCTGGTCTAGATTCATGGTCTAGATTCCAATCTGAAGTATTGATTCGAACTTGGGAGACTGATCGAGAGATTCTCTTCAGCCTTTTTAATAATTGTTTCGATAAGGAAACTTTTCCGAGTCAATGGAAGCACGCGGACATCAAAATTCTACTTAAAAACCCAACCAAAGACCCTACAAAAATTGACCTTTACAGGCCGATTGAATTGCTCCTAATAGTGGGTAAACTTTTTGAGATAATAATTTTAAATCGAATTCAAGATGATTATAACGAAACCGGCTTGGCTAATAGTAATCAATTTGGATTCAAAAAAGGGGCATCTACTGAAGATGCTCTCTATTAAACATTAACGTTAATAAGTAAAAACAACAAACATCATCCACTTTGCATTTTTTCGACATAAAAGGGGCATTTGACAACCTATCCTGGCACGCAGTCTACAAACGTTTAGAAAAAGCAAACGTCTCGTCTAAACTTTTGAACATCATAAAATCCTACTTTAAAGATCGAAAAATGACAATTAAATTCGTGAACCGGTCCTTCAACTCGTTCATGCAGAAAGGTTGCCCACAGGGCTCTATTATCGGTCCCATGGCGTGGAACTGGGTGATGGATGACTTACTCCATATAACCTGGCCCTTCTCGAGATCTCAGGCGGCACGTTTGCAACTGCCTACGCAGATGACCTAGCTCTGGTAATAACGATTTTTTTTAATATTAGTTTATTTATCAAGTGTCATGAGTTAATAGTTGTGTCAAATTATTAAAAAAATCGTTGTAGCCGCATTTGAGAAAATAACAAAAAAATGAAATAAAGGAAGGGGGTGTAAATTGGTAGTGACGCACTGACTTCAAATAATTGAAAATGTGAAAGTTGTGTGGTGAACACACCAGTAGATTTTTTTTTTATATAATGGATGAATGAATAATCGTTAATGTTTTATTTGTTGTTGTCGTTATTGTTTTTGTTGTTGTTTTTGAAAAACCTCGTATTAAAGAGAAAATTTGGTTAATTTGTCAGAAAAGTAGAAGGGGGTTGGCTTGTTTTATGAGGGGTGGGGTGCGGGGGGGGGGGGGAATAAAGGGCGGGTGTGATATAATAGACTGTATGTATGTAACACATGTTCACAAAACGTTTTACGCCCCCGCACAGAACTTAAAAAAAAAACAATTCACATAACAATAAAATTCAAATGAAATTGAATTATTCATATTTCATACGATATTAAAATTTCCGAATTTAATTTCTTACTTTTTACATATATATATATATATATTATATATATATAGTTTATATATTTGTATCTTGGTTCTATTTTGAAAACAACTCTACCGATTTTGATGAAATTCACGGGTTAAGGGGTTTTCGGGGTGACAATTCGATCTGTCACGGTCTCACCTTCGACAAAATTGTTTTTGGTGGGTTTTTTCGTAATCAAATTAATGATTATCAGGTAGACAAATCCCATTCTTAGGGTTTTAAAAAAGGTTTCCCTTTTTCTTTTCTACCCAGGCAGACAATGGGTTGCCTTAATTCATTGTTCTAAAAGGCCTTGAAGAAGTATTGTGATTGTGGATTTTACCATATTTTGTTCAACCTAAACGTTAGAAATATTAATAAACGTTTTATAATTGTTTTTATAAAGAACTTTATTTTATTTTTTCTACCCCTTGGCCTCGGGAACTTGATGCCCATTTAGCCAGTCGTCACAGATTCACGTCGAATAGGTGTATAAACAAATAAAATAAAACTAAATAAAACAAAATAAACTAACAAAACAAATAACTAAAGTCGTTGGATTATAGTTGGAAACCAATGGAAACTAAATGTTTAATAAAGGAGTCTGCAGTTGGCCCTCCTTGGTCTAGAGATGCCAATAGGATCTCTGCACATGTGGGTAAATCATTTCTTCCTTTCATATTCAGGTATAAACGATCAATTTTTTGACTGTGTGTCACACAGCCCAGAAGTACGTGGTTAATATCGCCAATAGAAATGGAATCACAAGAGCAGTATGGATTATTTCTCTGGCCGATTTTGTGTAGGTATGCAGGTGTTATTGCATGTCCTAGTCTAAGTCGTATAATGTGAACTTTCAGTTTTCGATGAAGATCGAAGTTTTCAACCCACGAACTTTATTTATTTAATTGAATAAAAAATAATCAAGAATTTATTTAAAAATAAATTTCGCATAAGCAGGTCTCAATTTTTCTGAAAAAACAACACATTTTGATAGGTTTTATTTATATATATTGAAAAAGAAAAAAAATTTATATCTTTTAATTTTTTAATTTTAATGTGAAATAAGTGACCTAGTATCCTTAACTCATAGTAAATCAATATTAAATATAATATTTATTTACTCTTATCTTTATTTTGGTGGTAGTTTAGACACATCCGAAGTATTTAATTTATGCCGAAAAATCGACTTCATATTATACAGGGCGTGCTAAGATTACAATTATTTCCGATATTCATAAAAGGGGTCAAAAGTTCGTTTTTTCAAATGAGACCCCCTGTATATTACTCAATAAATTGAAAGACGAAAAAAATGCTTTAAGATAATATATCATGTCCCTATACCTAAAACATCAAGTTTTCTTAATAAATTGGCTTTCTCGTGAAAAATTACATTTTAATTAATTTAATTATATTTATTATTAAAGCTGACGTGTTCTGATGTGGCCATCCACATGACTTTACCATACAACCTGGGCCCTCACATATATTTAATATTTAATAAAATTATTAATAATCATGTATAGGGGTTAGGTTTTGCTTTTTAAACTTCTGGGGGTCCACTGATTGTATACAAAATTTGGTTGAGTTTGGTCAAATGGCCAAGATTTTAATTTTTTGACCATGGACCCCCCCCCTTTGGGCGGTTAGTTTTTGCATTTTTAGACTTCTGGGGTCCACTGATTATGTATACAAAATTTGGTTGAGTTTGCTCAAACGGCATAGATTTTAAATTTTTACCCCCTCCCCATTTCGGGCGGTTAGTTTTTGCATTTTTAGACTTCTGGGGTCCCACTGATTATGTATACAAAATTTGGTTGAGTTTCGTCAAATAGCCTAGATTTTTAATTTTTAACCCCCCTCCACCCACCTTAATTTTGGGTCGATATGCCCCAAAATCTAATCAGCTCTTAATCTCAATTGACTACGTGTGAAATTTGGTTTCGATATTCACACTAGTTTTTGAGCTAGCTCGTCCACAAAATTTATAACGTAACGCACAGACTAACACACAGGCTAACGACAGACTAACAGATATTTTGACAAAAAAATTATTATCTCGAAAAATATAATTTTTTCGATGTTCACTTATTAGGGCTTTTTTGTAGAGCGAAATGCCATGGTTTTGCTCAATTTTTTTAATCGAAATAGTTTCAGCCGTTTTTGAGATATTTCGAAAAGAAGAAGGAAAAAACCACTTTTTTCATGCACGATTACAATACTTGACTATGGTAAAGTAACAAATTAAATATTTATAGAGTTAAAATTTGGAAACATGTATGGAAAGGCTTTTTTACCCAAAGGTATTTCGACCTGGGTTTGAGGACAATATAGTTCGCCAAATTTTCTCAACATTACACAATGGAACAATTTTTCCCATCAAAATTCCATACAAACAATGATTATGACGAGATGGCAGAGTGGGGGAATCCTGATGACACAGAGAATGCACTGTTTTTGAGTTATAAGACTGTCTCAAGTTAAAAAAAACTCACCACATATATATAGTATGGATAATATGTGTATTGATCAAAAATCCCTGAGGATATCCTGGAGAGCAGGATAATTTGAATGTTTCCTGTTCGATTGAGCCGTTTCCTTAAAACCGTCGGTTGATCGAGATATATTGGATGGTTGGAGAAGCTTTTAAAGGGAAAAGATGTGGAAAAAGGAAGAAGAATGAAATGAAGAATGCGTGGGTGGAGGGCAGTGGGGGTGGGGGGGGGGGAATTCTCTTTCAAGGGTGATAGAAAAATAACTTTAACAGATTTATTTTCTAGAATACACCCTCTTATTTTATGTCAAAATTTATTTTATAACGTCATAATTTTTTTCCTTTTACTACCCTATATATATAATATTTCAATGAAGGGGGAAGGGTTGGAAAATCAAAGAATAAAAATGTGTTTTTTTTCTTCGCAATATTTCGAAACTATCTTAAGACAAGATAATACATTTTGAAATATTTCATTGTTAATTTAATTCAATAATTAATAATTATTTCATTTAAATTAAAATAATTGTTGGTATCAATTCATACCAACATAAACATATGAAAAAATCAACAAAATTTGGTTGAGTTTGATCAAATGGCCTAGATATTTAATTTTTAACCCCCCCCCTCCTACCTCCCTTAATTTTGGGACGATATGCACCAAAATCTAATCAGCTTTTAATCTCAATGGAGCAAAACTACGTGTGACATTTGGTTTCGATATTCACACTAGTTTTTGAGCCAGGTCGTCCACAAAAATTTGGTAACGCACAGACTAACAGACAGACTAACGGGCTAATAGACATTTTGGCAAAACATTTATTATCTCGTAAAATATAAATTTTTTGATGTTCACTTATTAGGGCTTTTTTGTAGACCGAAATTCCCTAGCTTTGCTCAATTTTTTTAATCAAAATAGTTTCAGCCGTTTTTGAGATATTTCGAAAAAAAAAGAAGGAAAAATCCACTTTTCATGGACGTTTACAATAATTGACCATAAAGAAAATAAGATGACGTGTTCTGATGCGGTATACAAAATTTGGTTGAGTTTGGTAAATGGCCAAGATTTTCATTTTTTGACCCCCCCCCCCCACATTTTGGGCGGTTAGTTTTTGCATTTTTATACTTCGGAGTTCCACTGATTATGTATACAAAATTTAGTTGAGTTTGGTACAAGGGCCTAAATTTTCATTTTTTGACGTTACGCTCCCCCCCATTTTGAGCGTTTACTTTTTGCATTTATAGATTTCTAGGGTCCCACTGATTATGTATACAAAATTTGGTTGAGTTTGGTAAATGGCCAAAAATTTTATTTTTAGACTCTACATCCCCTCCCCATTTTGAGCTGTTAGTTTATCCATTTTTAGACTTCTGGGGTGTCACTGATTATGTATAAAAAATTTGTTTGAATTTGCTCAAACGGCCTAGATTTTTAATTTTAAACCCCCTCCACCCCCATTATTTTTGGGTCAATGTGCCCCAAAATCTAATCACCTCTTAATCACAATGGACCAAAACTATGTGTGAAATTTGGTTTCGATATTCAGACTAGTTTTTGAGCTAGCTCGTCCACAACAATTTGGTAGCGCACAGACTAACTAACAGACAAACATTTTGAGAAAACAATTATTATCTTGAAAAATATAATTTTTTCGATGTTTACTTATTTAGTCTTTTTTGTAGATCGAAATGCACTGGATTTGGTCAGTTTTTTAGATATTTCGAAAAAAAGAAGGAAAAACCCCCACTTTTTACTTTATCCAATGCGAAGCATGGGAGAAAGTATTGGAATCGCTCTCGCGGCAAGCGCGACTTCAAAGGGTCCTCAGGTAAAGACTACAGAACCCATGGACTCAATTAAGGTCACAAATTGAAGTATTCAATGAGATTGAATTTTAGCACGTGACGGTTTTGCCAAAAATTACCTGGAATCTCGTCGAGAGGCCAAAAAGTGCCATTTTTTTGGAAGTGCGTGGGGATGGATGGATGGATGTGATGTGTGTTATCGTTTTTTTCGTCCACGAATTTTTCCACACCGTTGCACCGATTGAATTGAAATTGAAAACCTACCAGTATTTTAACAAAATGAAGCGCTGATTAGTTTTTGGTACATATCGGTCCACAAACATTAGTACTTTATTTCAGTACTTTTTAGTTTTTTCTAAATATCTTGAAAATGACTTAACCAATTTTGATGAAAATTAATATCCTAATTAAGTACCTTGGGAACCACAAATAAGGTTAAATAAAGTTTTTAGTAAAATTATATTTTAAAGTACTTTACTCTAGAACATATTAATATTTCAAATGAATTTGGATAAAGTTTAGCAACGATCCGTTGCAGTTTATTTCATGGACGATTACAATACTTGACCATACCCTATATTGAAGGAGACAATAAAGAGTGTGTCTTCTGCTGGAATTATAAATTTTATATTTATTTATAACGAGTCGTTATAAATAAATAAAATTTATAATTCCAGCGAAAACACACTCTTTTATTGTCCTTCAATATACAAAAATTCTGCTACTCTCGGCAAAAACTTTCAATTTAACATACCCTATATGTTAAAGTAAAATTCACGTCGACGTCGCCTCGCAAGCCAATTATAATAAGTATAGAATAGATAAATCGAGAGATTTTTATTGAATTTCTATTGCGAGAGTGTAAATGTTTAAAAGAATTGCCATTTGTGTTGAAATGTTAGTTTTTTTTTTTTTTTTTTTAAGGTGGAGGTTTAGTTGGATTGAGATTGAGTAAAAAGAAAAGGCAGAGTAAATGGGGGTGGGGGGGGTCAGTGGGCCGGGGAAAAAAAACATTCGAGACATAGACACAATTGGACCAAAGGAATCTACTTCATCTATTTAATTTGATTTTTATTGGACAAAAAAAAAAAAAATAAAGAAAAAAAATCCGGAAGATTGGATTAAAGTTACATTTGGGTTCAGACCAATCTTTTTATAATATACTTACTATATATAAATACAGGGTGTTTTGGCATAAAACGTTTCAAAAAAATTTGTTTATTTTATTTATTAACCGACTTCAAAAAAGGAGGAGGTTCTCAATTCGACTGAATTTTTACTTTATCCAATGCGAAGCATGGGAGAAAGTATTGGAATCGCTCTCGAGGCAAGCGCGACTTCAAAGGGTCCTCAGGTAAAGACTACGGAACCCATAGACTCAATTAAGGTCACAAATTGAAGTATTCAATGAGATTGAATTTTAGCACGTGACGGTTTTGCCAAAAATTACCTGGAATCTCGTCGAGAGGCCAAAAAGTGCCATTTTTTTTGGAAGTGCGTGGGGATGGATGGATGGATGTGATGTGTGTGTGTTATCGTTTTTTTCGTCCACGATTTTTTCCACACCTTTGCGCTGATTGAAATGAAATTGAAAACCAACCATTAGTTTAACAAAATGAAGCGCTGATTAGTTTTTGGTACATATCGGTCCACAAACATTAGTACTTTATTTCAGTACTTTTTTAGTTTTTTCTAAATATCTTGAAAATGACTTAACCAATTTTGATGAAATTTAATATCCTAATTAAGTACCTTGGGGACCACAAAAAGGTTAAATAAAGTTTTTAGTAAAATTATATTTTAAAGTACTTTACTCAAGAACATATTAATATTTCAAATGAATTTGGATAAAGTTTAGCAACGATCCGTTGCAGTTTATTTTTTGTCTCTATGTTACCTGATATCTCCGCCAATTGTGAACCGATTTTGATGATTTTTTTTGCATTGGGTTCAGTCTAGTTTCCGATTGGTCCCGTCTGTTTGTTCAGGCATAACTTCTTTGTTTATGAACCGATTTCGATGATTCTTTTTATTTTGGAAAGAGGGAACCTTAGAGGTAGTCCCATATTAATTTAGTCAAGGTCTGAACATATCATCAACGACGAATTAACGTAAATATCCAATTCTTATGAGCAAATAATCGAAATTATAATAAATAAAATCTTTTATAAAAAAAAAAACAATCTTAAAACGTTCATTTAAAACCCGCTAACGTTTCGAGAGAATTTCCTATTTATGAATTTTATTTTATTATCATTTTCTGATTCAGTCGCCCGACGCTTTCTCTTAAGAGATGCATGGAAGGTATTATATTAAGTCACTATTAATAACATCACTAAAAAGAGAAAAATAAAAATAATTTTTAGGAAAAAAATAAAACCGACTTCAAAAAAATTAAATGCAACAATAAATTATCTTATTTAGTTACAACTTAACACGAATCAGTTTTTGAAGTCGGTACCAAACAAACTATATGAGCGAGTGTACCCGCCAAATGTACTAAGTAAGATCCGTCGAGTTCGATTCATAAAATGTACCTATATGTTTGGCACCGACTTCAAAAAGTGATTTCATGTAACAATTTAGTCGTTTAGTTGTAACTAAATAAGATAATTATTTTATACCTTTTAATGCATTTTATTTTATTTTTGAGCTCTTATTATTTTATTTGTTGCATTTAATTTTTTTGAAGTCCCTTTTATTTTTTATCACATTATAAAGGAAAGAACTAGAAATATTTTTTATTTTTTACTTTGCCGTTTTTGAGATATTTCGAAAAAAAACAAGGAAAAAAGACTTTTTTCGTGCACTATTACAATACTTGACCATACCCTTTATGGTAAAGTAAAAATCGGGGATTTTTGATTTTCGGATCTTAAACAAAAAAGGCTTTGTATCTTCAATGTTTAGGGATCGGGTTGGTGGGGTGGGGAGTGATCAGAGGTAGGGGAAGGGAGAGGGCCCCATGGCTAGAAAGAGGCCCGTCAAAGGCGGGCTTCGCAGCTAGTTTACTATATCGAAAAGACTTGATTTTTTTTATTTACCAAAATAATCTTAAATCAAATTTAGGGTATTTTAAAATAAGCCGGTCAAGTGCAACAGTGGACTCTTATTTTCCACGGGTTCCGTAGCTTTTATCTCTAGATATTAAAATATTTCCGATCTTTAATAACAAAACATATAAATAAATGGACGAGAGATGCTCGGTCAATTCTTGACCTCGGTATTAGATATCAACATATAAAGAGATAAGCGCCCGTTGCAAAGAATTAGAAATCCACTGGTGATCTCACCACACGACTTTCACATTCATATTTATTTGAAATGATCGCGACACTCCTAATTTACACGCCCCTTCCTTTATTTCAATCGAATTCTAATTTATACACAACTAATAACTCATGACACTTGTGTTAAATACACCAATTTTTAAAAAAATCGTTAGTGCCCTTCTGGAAAAAATAAAAACGTAAAAATTTTCATGTAAATGTCCACTTCTGGTGTTTTGATTTCAATGACTGATTTATTGCGCCACGCTGAGGGGGGCAGCCCTTTACAGAAAGAAAATAGATTTGTTTACAAATTTGGTTGTAACACCTCATCAGCTGTCTAAAAATAATGCCAGATGTTGTGGCTTTTGGTAAAATGTCAATGTATATATGGGCGCCAGTAGAATACCAGAACCGAGGCCAGAGGGTTGGGAGCGCCAAAAGCGCCCTACAACTGTGCACTGCGATTAAGCAAGAATAATAAATTACAAAAACAAAAAAAAATAAACTGCAACGGATCGTTGCTGAACTTTGTCCAGATTCATTTGAAATATTAATATGTTTGTTCCTTTATTATTAATCAGGTATCACTTGCAATTTGTAGTTCATGTTGACATTAATTGAAAATAATTCTCATTTAATAGTCGAGGAATAATCATTCTACATTGGATTTTTGACATTTCGGTTATTATTGTAACCATTGCTGAAGACATGGTGGAATCGACTTAAAATCAAAAATAGCCATCGATTCTCATCTAATACTTGAGGAATAACAATTCTACATTAGGTTTTTGACGTTTCGATTATTATTGGTAACCATTGCTGAAGACATGGAGGAATCGACTTAAAATCAAAAATAACGATCGATTCTCATCTAATACTAGAGGAATTACCTTATTGCATTCCATTTTTGATGTTTTGACTATTAATGGCAACCTCTACTGAAAACGTGGAAGAATCGACTTAAAAATCAAAAAAACTAAATTCTTTTATGGCAAACAACTCAAGCTTGAGTTAGTTATTCCTCCGAGTATTAGATGAGAATCAATCGCTATTTTTGGTTTAAAGTCGATTTCTCTATGTCTTCAGCAATGGTTACCAATAAAATTTACTAAAAACTTTATTTAACCTTTTTAGTGGTCCCCAAGGTACTTAATTAGGATATTAAATTTCATCAAAATTGGTTAAGTCATTTTCAAGATATTTAGAAAAAAACTAAAAAAGTACTGAAATAAAGTACTAATGTTTGTGGACCGATATGTACCAAAAACTAATCAGCGCTTCATTTTGTTAAAATAATGGTAGGTTTTCAATTTCAATTCAATCGGTGCAACGGTGTGGAAAAATTCGTGGACGAAATAAACGATAACATACATCCATCCATCCATCCATCCCCACGCACTTCCAAAAAAATGGCACTTTTTGGCCTCTCGACGAGATCCCGAGGTAATTTTTGGCAAAACCGTCACGTGCTAAAATTCAATCTAATTGAATACTACAATTTGTGACCTTAATTGTGTCTATGGGTTCCGTAGTCTTTACCTGAGGACCCTTTGAAGTCGCGCTTGCCGCGCGACCGATTGCAATACTTTCCCCATGCTTCGCATTGGATAAAGTAAAAAACAAAAAAAATATAAATAAAAGTTAACATTAATGTTAAAAAACGTTAAAATTAGCTTAAGATGGGCTGGTCACTACAGAAAGTCGATTTGTCGAAGATGACCAGCCCAGCAATGCACATAAATTTAAACTTTCAATTTTAATCAACTAAGGCCTCGCCCCGTCCTGAAAGTCCGCCTCATAAAACTAGAAAAGTTAAAAAGGGAGCCTAACATCGCCCTGAGTGTCATTTTGTTTAATGTAGTTTTGGGGACACCCAGGGGGCGCAGGTCCCTGAAGGACCGGGGACACCACACCACCTTCCACGATATTGTCGCAGCCAAAACGGTGACAGCACCGGCGGCGACTCCGAACCTCTCCGCGATATTCCCGACCAGACTGGAGTTGCAACTATAATAATTAATTTTGTTCTTGTTGGCAACCTCCAGTCCGGCGAGCGCGGAGACCACCTGGACGTCAATGACCGTGGCCCGATCTTCCGGCCCTGCCATCACGATGTCTGGCTTACGATCTCCGTATAAATACTCCAGCTCCACCCTAGGAGATCTTTTTTTTAATCGGACAACGGCGTCATGCCTTTTGATACTCCTGTCGTGTGTCCGCCCACAGCCCACCAAAAGCTTGCTATACTTCTTCTACCCTATATCGAGCTTCAATTTCAAATTTCGTAGCTCTGAGACTTATGGTTGCGGAACACAGAGGGGGTACATATGTACATACATACTATAGTGACTAGAGTACCTGGAGCCACCGAGCGATGCACGGTAACCAAAGGCCTATTGTACCCCCACCGCCACCCCCGCATTCCCCACCATTGCACCAAGGGCGGATCCAGGGGGGGCGGAGGGGCCACCGCCCCCCCATAGAGGCCCGTGCCTGGCAAAAAAAATTTGTAAAAAAAAAAACATTTTTTTTTTTTAAATTTTTAAATTGAAAAATAAAGTTCTATATATATATGTGTGTGTGGGGCGTCTCTGACCCCCCCCCTCCCCCGCTTGGACAATTCGATCGCGACACACTTTCGAGATAAAAAAAGTATATCTTATATACATCGGGCACCTTATATACATTCTCCCCTCCCCCCCATAAAAAATTCCTGGATCCGCCCTTGCATTGCACCTCCACCTCCTGCACTCCCCTGATCCATCCCCCCAGTTTTTACATTTCTAGCTTTCTAGTGGTCCACAGATTATGTGTATATAGGTATATAAATAAATTCAGTATAATTATTTTTTTTAATTAAATAACAATTTATTTATAATAATCAATTAAATTGGCAAATTCTAATATATGACAATATTTGGTATAACCTATTAGTGGGTTTTAAAATTAAAAAACAAATTAAAAATAAAAGATAATTGAAAAAAATGTAAACAAACTTTTTATTGAGATTTTCATCTATCAATAATTACTTTAATTAAGAAAAGATCAATTAAGATGAAATTTGTCGAGGTCCAGATCGCTTTCTCATCTTCAAAACTTGTTAATAGAATTTGTTTCATCAAAATCGGTACAGCAGTTTTCAAAATAGAACAATGATACAAATATATATATATATATATATATAAATAACTATATTAACAATTTTAGCTCGTTTAATAATAGTGATGACTAGATAACCATAGTGGCGACAATGGGTGAACTGTGTTCCTATTGGTCAAACGTGAAATCCGCCATTTTTAGGCTAAATTAGCATTGAGAAGGCCTGGTTGGTTTCTTCAGTTTATTGAGTGATTTAAACTCAGTGAGTGCTTATATCGTTCTAATTTACTGGAAATATATTTAACTATCTACGTCTTATATATTGACTAATAGTTTTAAGTATAATAACTTTGCTATGGACAATTAATCACACATATATATATATATATACCTAGTTTAGGCTTATAAAAATACAAAACACGATGAAAAATATAAATTTATTATCCAAGAGATTTATTTAATTTGTTAAATTAAACTAGAAAATTAATTTTTATTTAACTTTGGATGTTAATTAAAATTATTAAATAAATAAATCTTTATTCCTCGACCTGCTTAGAGGCACAAGTCCTCGGTGGCTAGATCCTCCAAACATCAATACAATCTAGCTACAATACATTAACAAACATCAATACAAATTAATTACAACAATTTAACAAATAATAAACAAGTAAAAAAAAAAATAGAAATGTATGCTCATTAACAAATAACATGACCATAGATTTCCATTAAAAGACAAAAAGTAATTTAAAAATTCCGGGGAAAAACCCGATACCAGGAGCAAGCGACGCATTAGCCATCCCGGCATTTGCCATAAGTTGTTAAGGAAACCTGGTCAAAACCTTAACAAGGATGGTATGACCTCTCTCTACCTCAGCTAATCTCTGCTTGTGAGAACAAAATAATATTTTTTTTAACAATTCTAGGACTTTAGGACTTGACAAAATGTATAATTGATTTAATCATAGGAGAAAGAATACTATAATCCCAAGTAGAAATAAATAGACAGACTTCCACAAATCAATGCCAGATCCTACAAATGAATGCAAACCTACATATTAATATCTGAATTAACTAAATTGTAAGAACCAGACTGTATTTAAATTAATACCTAACTTCCCTATCTACTCTTATTAAACGAGCAAAAATTGTTTGTTATATATATATATATTTGTATCTTGGTTCTATTTTGAAAACGACTCTACGGATTTTGATGAAACAAATTCTATTAATTAAACACCAATTTTTGAGTTCATCAATTAAATTGACAAATTAATATTTGTGGGATTTAAAACCTCGATTTTTAATCAATTAAATTTTTTTTTATTGAACCAATTATTTTATATGAATTAATGTATACATTGTATTTGAGCTTCGACTTCGGAGATTACTTCCCCACCATCGACTGTCCTTGATCATCTTTTTAGTCCTTGTTTTTAATAAGAGGAAAAAACTAATTAAATAAAAAAACCTCTTTTCCGATAATATTTATTTCCAATTAATCCATTGCCCAATTTTTAATATATAATAATAATTGTAATAATCTTTTTGTAGGATATAAAATTAATAAACCAATTATTTATTAAAAGGAAATTAAATAAAAATGTAAATAAACATTTGTATCGAGACAAACACCTGTGAATAATTATTTCAATTAACAAAAAACCCATCAAAAACAGCTTAGCCGAAGATGAGACCGTGACAGATCGAATGTCCAACACAAAACCCTCCTAACCCGTGAATTTCATCCAAATCGTTAGATCCGAGGACCCGACCGGATATATATATAAACTTTGCTCGTTTAATATAATAAGATAAAAAATATTCAAGTTAATATCAATTCTTGTCGTAATTTCATTTAAATACACATGCCATTAAATTTAACTATCTCACTATTTTGCTCAAATAACAATATTTTCATAATTTACTTATTGGTGCTTGGTTCAAATAGCGGCGTCTTAACTATTAATATATCTAGGGCTGGTCTAAAAATATGAGAATACTTAAAATACGTTTATCCTTTAATCATATTGAACACAGAGATCGATTTCGCTGTAATTAACTTCACCATCTATTCATATCAAATATAATTTTCTTAATTATAAATATATCGTTTTATTAGTGTAGGTATAATAAATATTTTTTAAAGTATAAGCTTATATTCGCATCAAGCAAAAAACAACCTTATTTTCTTTTCTTTATAAATGCCCAGTTTGTTTATTTTAGAAATACAAATATTTTTTGCGCAAGAACAAACTTTCTCAAAACTTTTCATTCTATGAGAATTATCGTAAAATAGAAAAAAAAAAATATGGTAGAAAATTATTTTTCTTCCCATTTATATAAATATAGAAGAAAAAGACGAGACAAAAAATTAAATTGAATACGGGTCGCCCCCCACGCCCCCCCCCTCAGGGGGGCGGGTGTTTTTCTTAGCGGGAAGTAAAAAACAAAAGCGTTTTTCTTTTTCTCTAAGGGATGGATGAAGGGTTGTTCCGAGAGAGAGAAAGAGTCGCACAGAGGGCAAATATTATTCTTAATAAAAGTAATAAGGAGGGGGTGGGGGCGGGGGAGGGGGAGCTGGAAATTGCAAAAGGGCTGATTGCATTTCTATCTGAATGAATCAGATGGCGAGCGGGAGATAGAGGAGATGCTGGTGCACCAGCTCCACCCATTCCCTCCCCCCCTTTTTGCTTCACTTTAATTCCACCCCCTCCACCCCCGCTCTTCTTCCCATCTTTTTCCCTTCATTAGGGAAATTAAATGTCAATAGATGTGGCGGATGAATAAATACTAAAGACTAATCTAAGAAAAGATGAAAACTTTTTCCAAGACTGTTTAAAATATATTATTATTATTATTATTATTATTTTGTTTCTTTTTCTTTTTCTTTTTACACTGTTGCCGGGGTATTTACCCAAGGCAAAAATTTATGTACAAAGGTTGATATATACTTACCCGGTGAGTTTTTTTTATCTTGAGTCAGTCTTATAACTCAAAAACAGTGCATTATATGGAAAAAAGTTTCAAATAAAAGTTTATTTATATCGAGGGAGAAACTAAACTATGCTATTGTTTGTTTACCTTCAACAAGCTTTCAAGGGTATTTCAAGGTCAAGTTCTGTTTTTTAAATAGAAACCTATATATTTGTTTACATATTCTTTCGTCTTCTTTTCACGATGGAGGGGCCAACCCAGGCCTTTAGGGGTTGCACCTTTTTGGTGTAACTCCTTCTCTCATCATTATCATAAAAAAAATATTCTGAATCTACGAAAAAAACTATTTTTACTTTACCATACAGGGGTATGGTCAAGTATTGTAATCGTCCATGAAAAAAGTGGCTTTTTTCATTTCTTTTTTTCAAAATATCTAAAAAACGGCTGAAACTATTTCGATTAAAAAAATTGAGCGAAACCATAGCATTTCGGCCTACAAAAAAGCTCTAATAAGTAAACATCTAAAAAATTATATTTTTTGAGATAATAATTGTTTTGTCAAAATATCTGTTAGTCTGTACGTTACCAAATTTTTGTGGACGAGCTAGCTCAAAAACTAGTGTGAATATCGAAACCAAATTTCACAGGTAGTTTTGGTCCATTGAGATTAAGAGCTGATTAAATTTAGATTTTTTGGTGCATATCGACCGAAAATTAAGGAGGGTGAAGGGGTATTAAAAATTAAAAATCTAGGCCATTTGACCAAACTCAAACAAATTTTGTACACATAATCAATGGGACCCCAGAAGTCTAAAAATGCAAAAACTAACCGCCTTAAATGGTAAAATGGGTGATGGGTCAAAAAATTAATATCTAGGTCATTTGACCAAACTCAACCAAATTTTGTATACATAATCAGTGGACCCCCAGAGGTCTAAAAATGCAAAAACTAATCACCCAAAGTGAGGGGGGGTGCATGGTCAAAAAATTAAAATTTTGGCCATTTGATCAAACTCAATCAAATTTTGTATACATAATCACTGGGATCCCAGAAGTCTAAAAAGCAAAAACTAACCCCCCTCCCCTAAATTGTTATAAACTAGCTGTGAGGCCCGCCAAAGGCGGGCCTCTTTGCTAGCCAGAGGGCTTCGCCCCCTGAACCCCCTCGCAGCTTGTTTATTGATGTTTTATTAGTACTGTTATTCTAGAATAAAGTCTTGAATAGATATAATTGAAGATTCTATTTTACTGGCCCGTAATTTTAAAATTATATATACTATATACCTATACACGTATATTTTTCTATTATGATTGTTGCTAAATTATAAATTAAATATCATTTCGTACTAATTAATTGATGCTCTAAAACTTTCTAATTGGAAATTTTGCTCTATCTCTTTTCGTTTTCGATTTGCAATGGCTAACTTCCACATTTCGCCACTAGGGGCGCTGGTGTCGTTTGCATTAGGTCGGGCATAGTCGCTTTACTATACTGTTACCTCACTTGCGTGGCTGTAGCACTCTCCGTTCCCAAGTATTTTCAGGTTAAAGAGACTTTCCTATGCACCCTGTATACTTGAGTGATCTATTTTATTCTATTAGATATCTCTTAATATCAAATGAATATCTTGTTTACTTCTAGTAAAACGAATGTTTTTTTATCATAAAACGACTTAGATTTTCTGCAAATACTGATATCTTAATAATTAAGATATTTTTAAAAAAATTAACAAAAATTTTGTTTACATTATTAATTGTTTTTTGTTTTTTTATTTAAAACCCACTATAAGTTTATAAGAAATATTAATATATGTATATTAAAATTGATTAGCTAATACCTTGAAAATGGAAAGAGGATGGATTGAATAATGGAATTGGAATAATTATCGGAAAAGAGGTTTTTTTCTTTAATTAGTTTTTTCCTCATATTAAAAAGAGGACTAAAAAGATGATCAAGGACACTCGATGTTGGAGAAGTAATCTCCGGAGTCGAACCTAAAATACAATCTATACTTACATTAATTCATGTAAAATAATTGGTTTAATAGCTTATACCTTAAATCAAAAATATTAATTAATTCAAATGTTTATCTAATTAATTCAACCAATTTGAAAGTTTATAATAGAAAAATAAGTTTTTATGTGTGTCTTTTTAATTCATCAGCCAACTATTAAATATAACTATTCCACTATTTTACTCAAATAACAATATTTTTATAATTTACTTATTGGTGCTTGGTGCATCTTAACTATTAATATATCTAGACTTGCTCCAAATATATTAAATACTTAAAATATGTATAGGTATATCATTTATTCATATTGAACAGAGGACGATCTATTTATATCAAATATAATTTCTTAAATATAAATACATATATCGTTTTATCAATGTAGGGCACTTTGTCGAAATTAATTAAAAGTACATATTTCTGCGCCCCACACTTTTTGATTAAGTATTACATTTATTTTGTACTTTTTAGAAGGGTGTTTTTTAAAATATAATTTTTTAATATTGTAATGGTCGGTTAATCATATTAGAGGAGATTTTCGAAAATCCCAACAAAGTCCGCCCCCTGGATGATTGAGCACTCTCTCTCTCTAGTAGTAAGTAAAAAGCCCACCCACCCCGCACCTCTGCAACTTTGATGGATGACCATGTTAGGAAATTGGTGATCGGCCCGGCCGCCCGCCGCGCCGGCTGCGACATCTTTTACCAATAGATTCATTCATCGTGTCTGATAAGGCTCTCTTTAGTGGATAACTTGACACACAATACATGGAACATATTACCAACCCCACCGCTTTACAAACACTAACACACACACACTCAACCATTCATCCAGCATCACACAAGAAAATGAAATATTTATCAATGAATATCACTTGTCAACAACACCAACAACACAAACAACAACAACAAAGAAAAAAAATCTTTTTTACTTTACCCTACAGGGTATGGTCAAGTATTGTAATCGTCCATGAATAAAGTGTTTTTTTTCGAAATATCTCAAAAACGGCATAAACTATTTTGATTCAAAAAAATTCAGCGAAACCATGGCATTTTGGTCTACAAAAAAGCTCTGATAAGTAAACATCGAAAAAATTATATTTTTCGAGATAATAATTGTTTTGTCAAAATGTCTGTTTGTCTGTCTGTGCGTTACCAGATTTTTGTGGACGAGCTAGCTCAAAAACTAGTGTGAATATCAAAACCAAATTCACACATAGTTTTAGTCCATTGAGATTAAGAGGTGATTAGATTTTGGTGGATATCGACCCAAAAATTAAGGGGGGTGGAGGAGGGTTATAAATTAAAAATCTAGACTCTTGTATCAAACTCAACTAAATTTTGTATTGGGCCCCCAGGTGTCTTAAAATGCAAAAACTAACCCCCCCTACATGAATGTAAATAATTTTATTAAATACTAGCTGCAAGACCCGCCTTCGGCGACTCTCTTGCTAGCCAGGGGGCAGTTCTCCCTGACGCTTCGGCTTCTCTCCACATATATACCTGTTCTGAGTGTGTTTAGTTGTTTTTACACAGATATACGGGACCTACTTTTTAAAGCCGGTTCCTAACGGCTAGTTTGGAGAGGTCACTAGGCAATTATACTCTTGGTAGGTTGCCATTGCTTTCCAAATATCTGATCTGCCGAGACTCAGTCTCGAACCAGCTTACTTCGAGTCAGCGACCCGACATTCTAGCCACTGACCCACAGTCGTCTCTCCCAATTGAATATTAGAAATCGGTATAAAAAGTCATAAATTAGATATACTTAGATAAAGAAACCCAATTTTCTCTGTAATAGAAACTCGTCCCTTTTTGGGAAAGCAGTTTATTGTATCCCTATTCAAGAGGCCCTAAAATTCATGGATGATAGACTTTAAATAAAATAAATATAGCAGCATATGTACCCGAAATGTTACGATTTCATTCGCCCTTTGACTCGAACCAACCCCTAACTATTATTATTATTATTATTGTTAAAGTTGTTCTTTCTTGGTCGGTTTGTGGGTTAGATGGCCTCCCTGGGGTCGCATTGCCCCCCCCCCCCACCCTCACAGCCCCTATCCTTGTTCACAAGGAGCTAGCTCGCTCTGATTTGCAACCCTTAGATGCCAATATTGATATTCGCAACGGAGTCGATTAAGGAATTGACCTGTGAATGGGTTTAATTTAATTCTGTTCTCCAAGGGTATCTATAGAAATTGAAATCTATGCAAATTCCATCAACCGTTCCAGAGAGGCAGCCAGATATCGAGGGAGGGCAGATTAAATAGAAAACGATCAAGGCAGTGGCGGATTTTATTAAAGGACTGAATTTTGAAGGGGAAACAAATCAATTTCCTTAAAAATATTCTATATTCTTTGGTGGATAAAGTATATTGTTTACTGTTTACATGGATAAACAATCAATAATTGAGAATCAATAATCGTAATAGAATAAATAAATCTTATATATATAGAAATATATATATATATCCTTAATATATTATTTTTTATCAAGAATTTAAATGCCAAGAATTCAAGATCTTATTAGATATGTTTTGGACATTGAGGTATGTAAATAATATGCAAGAAAATTATCCTCAGAATATAAATAAAGTAAAAACGCAAAAGTAAAATTCTGAAATGAAATTTTCATTATAAGACCATATTGAATATTATGATTAAAAGCAAATCAGTTAATCTTTAATAAAAATAATTTTTATGAAAAAAACCGACATCAAAAATATTAAATGCATCAAATAAAATAATAAGAAGTCAAAAATATAATAAAATGAATAAAATAATTATTTAATTTAGTTACAACTAAACGATGAAATCCATTTTTGAAGTCGGTGCCAAACATATACATTTTATGAATCGAACTCGATGGATCTTACTTAGTATGTTTGACGGGTTCATTGATAAAATGTATATGTTTGGCACCGACTTCAAAAAGTGATTTCATGTAACAATTTCATCGTTTAGTTGTAACTAAATAAGATAATAATTATTTTATACTTTTTAGTGCATTTTATTTTATTTTTGAGTTCTTATTATTTTATTTGTTGCATTTAATATTTTTGAAGTCGGTTTTATTTTTATTTTTTATAAAAATTATTTTTATATTTATCTTTTTAGTGATGTTATTAATAGTGACTTAATATAATACCTTGTTGCATGCATCTCGTAAGAGAAAGATTCGGGAAAATGATAATAAAATTCAATTCATAAATAGAGAAATTATCTAGTAACGTTTGCGGGTTTTAAATGAATGTTTTGCTATTTTTTTTATAAAAGATTTTATTTATTATAATTTTGATGATTTGGACATAAAAATTGGAGATTTCCGTTATTTTGTCATTGATCATATGAACAGAACTTCACCAAATTAATGGGGGACGACCCTTAAGCTACCCCCTTTCCAATAAAGAAAGAATCATTGAAATCGGTCCATAAACAACGAAGTTATGCGTGAACATACATAACAAAAAAGGTACAATACCAATATGAAAAAAAAACGGGAAGAATCGGGAAGTAGACTAAACCCAATGCAAAAAAATCATCGAAACGGTTCATAATTGGCGAAGATATCAGGTAACATAGACACACAAAAAATTCAGTCGAATTGATAACCTCCTCCTTTTTTGAAGTCGGTTAATAAAAAAGATAAGATTTTTTTTTTGTTATCTGGCTATATTTGTGAACAAGAATTTAAACGCCGATAATAAAACTGGTTATTAATGAATATGTTTTATTTTTTATTTGATTGCAGAACGAATCACAAATGACCTTCTTGTATTTAAGGCGTGGTAATGATAATAGTAGAGTATACTAATAATATGGTTTAAAATAATTTATTGATTGTTTTGCGTATTAAATAAATAGAATTCGTTTAGAAAAAACAATCTCAAAACTTTTATTAAAAATCAAAACCTTTCGTGGGGGGGGAAATTCTTTCTTTATCAATAGAAATTTAGAAAAAATAGATACTTTAAAATTAAGCTGACGTGTTCTGATGTGGCCATCCACTTAAATTTACCATACAACCTGGCCCCTCACTTATATTTAATACTAGCTGTAAGCCCCGCCTTCAGCGGCCCTTTTGCTAGCCAGGAGGCACACCCCCTGAACCCCAGCCCTCGAACCCCACCCAGCACCCCGACCCCCCGCACCATGCCCAATCCCCGCCCCCACAGCACCACTCCAACAGTCCATTCCGCACCCTAACCCACTACCCCCCCCCCCTCAGCCCCACCCCCGCACCATGCACTCGTTCCCAACCCCCGCCCCCACACCACCACCCGCAAACCACCCACCTCGGGCCCCACTACGTGCCCTCCAACCCTGCGTACCACACCCCCGTTATGCCCCCTGGACTGAACCCCCTGCACCCCACCCTACTCCGCCTCACTTCTCACCCACCCTCATTCCACCCCCGCACCCAGTTTTTGCATTTCTAGCCTTCTAGTGACCCACACATTATGTATACAAAATTTGGTTGAGTTTGGCCCAAGAGAACGAATTTTCATTTTTTGACCCTCCCCCCCATTTTGGGTGTTTAGTTTTTGCATTTCTAGCTCTCTAGAGGCCCAGAGATTAGGTATACAAAATTTGGTTGAGTTTGTCCGCCTCCGTGGTGTAATGGTCAGAGTAACTGACTGGCAGACCCGGAGGTCTCAGGATTCGATTCAGCTATACCCAGACATTTTCTGTAAAGTATAGGAATCTAGTGATAAAAATTAAGTGGGAGATAAATTTAACTGAATTTATCGCGCGGAGGATTTACCACTGCTCGAACCCCTAAAACCTTAGTAAATTGGATATTGAATTGTGTCTAAGTTTCTGAGATTGGCTCGTGATCTCGGCTTCTTTTTCCTTCTGCTCTGTTCTTTTCACGATGGAGGGCCATGCCATACTGGCCTTTAGGGGGATCCTACCTTCTGGTGTATCTCCTTCTCACTCAATATCATTAAAAAAAAAAAAAAAAAAGGGCAAGAATTTACATTTTTCTCACCCTCCCCCCTTTTTGGGTTGTTTTTTGGGAAAAATTTTTAAACAAAAGTTGTCAGAAATCACATGCCCTACAACTTTGTTTATGATATAATTTGCCGTAGGATTAATAGTTTAGGAGTTATTTGATAATTTTCATTCGTGTGTCCCCCAAACCCCCTTCTGGGGTCAAAATATCAAAACGTTATATAGCTAAAAACGCAAGTTAGAAGGCATCTGATGTTAATATGAATTTCATAATAATCCCTTAGGCCGTTTTTACGTGAATCGTGAGCAACTTTTCGGAAACCACTGAAACAGACATACATACATACATACATACATACATACAGACATACATACATACAGACAGACAGGAATTTTGTTGATGGTGTTTTCGTTCATAACTTTGCTTGAAACGTGTGCAACCAAAATCTGGCGTGATTTGGAGCAATGTATAGACAAAACCTTAATTTTATATATACCTATAGATTTAATAAAATTATTTATAATCATGTAGGGGTGGGTAGTTTTTCCATTTTTAGACTGCTGGGGGCCGACTGATTATACATGCAAAATTTGGTTGGGGTTGGTACAAGGGCCTAGATTTTCATTTTTTAACCCTACACCCCCCCTCACCCATCCCCCTCCCCATTTTGAGCGGTTAGTATTTGCATTTGTAGACTTCTGATGTCCTACGGATTATGTATACAAAATTTGGTTAAATGGCCTACATTTTTAATTTTTAACACCCCCTCGACCCCCTTTAATTTTGGGTCGATATGCACCAAAATCTAATCAGCTCTTAATGTCAATGGACGAAAACTACTTGTGAAATTTGGTTTTATAAAAAAAAAATAAAGCCGACTTCAAAAAAATTAAATTCAACAAATAAAAATAAAAAAGAACTAAAAATAAAATAAAATCCACCAAAAGGTATAAAATAATTATCTTATTTAGTTACAACTAAACGACTAAATTGTTACATGAAATCACTTTTTGAAGTCGGTGCCAAATATATACATTTTATGAATCTCACTCGACGGATCTTACTTCCGCGGGTACGCTCGCTTATATAGTTTGTTTGGCACCGACTTCAAAAAGTGATTTCATGTTAATATTTCGTCGTTTAGTTGTAACTAAATAAGATAATTATTTTATACCTTTTAGATTTTAGTTTTTTTATTTTTACCGACTTCAAAAAAGGAGGAGGTTCTCTATTCGACTGATTTTTTTTTTTTTTTTGTGCCTATGTTACCTCATATCTCAGCCAATTGTCAACCGATTTTGAAATTTTTTTTGCATTGGGTCCAGTCTAGCTTCCGATTGGTCCCATTTTTTTTTCGTTTTTTTTCATAGGTATTAGACCTTTTTTATTAGGTTTGTTTAGACCTAACCTCTTTGTTTATGAACCGATTTCGATGGTTCTTTTTTTATCCGAAAGGGGGTGTCTTAGGGATAGTGTCATATTAATTTGGTCAAGTTCTGATGATATGATCACTATTAATAACATCACTAAAAAGAGAAAAATAAAAATAATTTTTAAGAAAAAATAAAAACCGACTTCAAAAAATTAAATGCAACAAACAAAATACACTAAAAGGTATAAAACAATTATTATCCTATTTAGTCACAACTAAACGACGAAATATTAACATGAAATTACTTTTTGAAGTCGGTGCCAAACATATACCTTTTATGAATCGCACTCGACGGATCTTACTTAGTACGTTTGGCGGGTACGCTCGCTTATAGGTATAGTTTGTTTGGTACCGACTTCAAAATGTAATTTCATGTTAATATTTCGTCGTTTAGTTGTAACTAAATAAGATAATAATTATTTTATACCTTTTAGGGGATTTTATTTGTTGCATTTAATTATTTTGAATTTTTTTTTCTCGGTTTAACCCTTGCTTGGGGCCAACCTGTCTCTTTTCTCCTCTCCTCTGTCCTATTGGTTGAGATTAACGTCCTATTTCTCCTGAGAGAGTTAAAGAGCGCCTAAGCTGCGAGTATATGGTATTAGGATCTGCAATTCGGCTCCCCCACCAAATGCCTTTGGGATTTCACTTTGTTATTAACAGATTAAGGCTAAGCGGGGGTGTGGGGGGGGTGTTAAATTAGAGAGATCTCTCTCTTTATACATCCAGGCTAATGGAGCACCCCCCTCCCCACCCAACCCCCTTGCTCAGAGCATTCCAAATGGCAAAATTCAATTGGAATTCATGGATATAGGTGGGGGGGGAAATCTACATCATCAAATAAATAAAGTGATAATAGGATCATTCCATAAAATTATATTTGATCCTATAGCCATATATACGGGTGTCCTTAGTTAAATGTGCGTATATAATAGCACATGGCCGAGAGAGGAAGGATATTATTCAATTTGCTCGAAGGGAAACTTTAGATGAGGATTAAAACAAATCAAATTCATGAATGAGTAGTCATTGAGGATGTCCACAGCTTGGTTCAAATAAACAAATACCTCGCGAGTTTTTTTTTATTTTGAGACAGTCTTATAACTCAATAAAAATTTTTAAGAAAAAATAAAACCGACTTCAAAAAATTAAATGCAACAAATATAAAAATACACTAAAAGGTATAAAATAATTATTATCTTATTTAGTTACAACTAAACGACGAAATATTAACATGAAATTACTTTTTGAAGTCGGTGCCAAACAAACTATACCTATAAGCGAGCGTACCCGCCAAACGTACTAAGTAAGATCCGTCAAGTGCGATTCATTAAAAGGTATATGTTTGGCACCGACTTCAAAAAGTAATTTCATGTTAATATTTCGTCGTTTAGTTGTAACTAAATAAGATAATAATTATTTTATGCCTTTTAGTGGATTTTATTTTATTTGTTGCATTTAATTTTTTGAAGTCGGTTTTATTTTTTTCTTAAAAATTTTTATTTTCTCTTTTTAGTGATGTTATTAATAGTGATCATATCATCAGAACTTGACCAAATTAATATTGACACCATCCCTAAGACACCCCCTTTCCAATAAAAAAAGAATCATCGAAATCGGTTCATAAACAAAAGAATTTAGTCCTGAACAAACCTATTAAAAAAGTAACTTTTAAGGAGTTCGGTGTTGGTTCTAGGTGAAACATTTTAATATAATAATAAAACTTGAGTAAGATACTAGGTAGGTTTCACAAAAAAAGAAATAAAACAAAATTGAGTTTTGAATTCGATATATTTCGGGGGTTAGCCCATCATCAGGAGTCTAAGAAAACTGATTATATATTGGAAAAATAGTTTTACAAGTAACAATTTTTAAAAAAAAATTTAACTGTATGTGGTGAGGTATTAAAAAAGGTCTAATACCTACGAAAAATAAATGGGACCAATCGGAACGTAGACTGGATCCAATGCAAAAAAAAATTTCGAAATCCGTTGACAATTGGCGGAGATATGAGGTAACATAGGCACAAAAAAAAAAAATCAGTCAAATAGAGAACCTCCTCCTTTTTTTAAAGTCGGTTAAAAACAATTCATTATATGAAATAAGCTGACGTGTTCTGATGTGGCCATCCACTTGACTTTACCATACAACCTGGCCCATCACTTATATTTAATATTTAATAAAATTATTTATAATTAAGTAGGGGAGGGGGGTTAGGTTTTGCATTTTTCGACTTCTGGGGGTCTACTGATTATGTATACAAAATTTGGTTGAGTTTGCTCAAATGGCCTAGATTTTCATTTTTAACCCCCCCCCCCCCTCAACCCCCTTAATTTTGTGTCGATATGCACCAAAATCTAATCAGCTTTTAAACTCAATGAACGAAAACTAACTGTGAAATTTGGTTTTGATATTCAAACTAGTTTTTGAGCTAGCTCGTTGAAAAAAATTTTGTAACGCACAGACTAACGGACAACCAGACAACCGGACAGACAGACTAACAGACATTTTGACAAAACAATTATTATTTCAAAAAAAATCATTTTTTCGATGTTCACTTATTAAGGCTTTTTTGTAGAGCGAAATGTCATGATTTCGCTCAATTTTTTTAATCAAAATAGTTTAAACCGTTTTTGAGATATTTTGAAAAAAAAAAAAGGAAAAAATCCACTTTTTTCATGGACGATTACAATACTTGACCATACTCTGTATGGTAAAGTAATATAGGTTTCTATTTAAATAACAGAACTTGACTTTAAAATACCCTTGAAAGCTTGTTCTAGGCCGACAAAGAATAGCGTAGTTTAGTTTCCACCTTGATATAAATAAACTTTTATTTGAAACTTTTTTCCATATAATGCACTGTTTTTGAGTTCTAAGACTGTCTCAAAATAAAAATAAAAAATCACCCTGTATATAGAATTTCGCAGTACAATTTGACAACCATATTTATTAACATTCAATGTTTTATTGAAGTGAGAACTCATCGAATATAATAAATATTTCAATAAATTTTAATTTATCAAAGAATAATTGATACGTCAACAAGAATTATTTTGACCGCGCTGATTTGAAAAAATATATTTTTATCTCGCGAGACTACTGCGGATTACGCTATTGGAGTCTGCGGAGTATTAAGTCTGGACCAAGAGAGAAAAAGATGTGATCCACTTAGCTACAATCCAAAGTCATTTCGCGTATAGCCCGCTAGACATTCGGATGGATCACCAAGTGAATTTGAAATCTCAGATGTTATATATTCGATCTCCCAGTCCAGTGCGCTAGATCTATTAGCATGTATGTTAGATGCCTGTCATTAATTAACTGAAGGTTTTCTACATTTGATTCAATCGCGAATCTAATGTAGGGAATTTTTGTCAAATATTGAGTGAAAATAATATTTGAACTTATATATTTCTAACTTGAAATAATGATATTAAATAAATTTTAATTTTCTCATTAATATATCAAAGAATAATTGATACGTCAACAAGAATTATTTTGACCGCGCTGATTTGAAAAAAGATATTTTTATCTCGCGAGACTACTGCGGATTACGCTATTGGAGTCTGCGGAGTTAGTTAAGTCTGGACCAAGAGAGAAAAAGATGACGTATTAATTATTCTTTGATATATTAATGAGAAAATTAAAATTTATTTAATATCATTATTTCAAGTTAGAAATATATAAGTTCAAATATTATTTTCACTCAATATTTGACAAAAATTTCCTACATTAGATTCTCGATTGAATTAAATGTAGAAAACCTTCAGTTAAATATTTCAAGTTCAATGTTCTATGACCTAATTATTTATCAGCTAATGATAAAGGCAAGAGAAGGTTCATCGGCCAGCCAATCCATTATCTACGTCATTAGTCATGACTATCAAAGAATAATTACAAAATAGTAAAATGTTTATTCTTTCCATTATAATTTTATATTCGCGCATTAGGTACTTTCTTTTTTTTTTACTTTACCATACATAAGATTCTATAGCCTACTATCACGGCAGGTTCTCTGATGAAATAAAATCAGTAATTCCAACCCCCCACCCCCCTAAAGCTTGCTTTCCGCGTAGCACGCGTTTTGCCGACTCCCAACACTCTCTGGGTTTGGGATGGGGGGGGGGGGCGCACGAATGAAAATTATCAAATAACTCCTAAACTATGAACTCTACGGCAAATTTTATTATGAGCAAAGTTGTAGGGGAAGTGATTTCTGACAAGTTTTGCCTTAAAAAATTCCACCAAAAATCCACCCAAAAAGGGGAGAGGGTCAAAATTTGAAAATCCTTGCTCTTGGACCAAACTCAACCAAATTTTGTATACATAATCTGTGGATCACTATAAGGCTAGAAATGCAAAAACTAACCACCCAAAATGGGGGGGGGTCAAAAAATGAAAATGATTACCCTTATAGCCAACTTAACCAAATTTTGTATATATAATCTGTGGGTCACTAAAAGGCTAGAAATGCAAAACTGGGTGGTTGGTGCGGGGTTGGGTGTGTTGGTGGAGTGATGGGTTGGAGTGCGTGGGGTGGAATGGAGTATGGGCTGCGGGTCCGGGGGCGTAGCGGGGGTGGGGTCCAGGAGCCTAGGCGCGGGGGGAAGGTTGGAGTGGGGGTTTCAGGTGAGGGTCCAGAGGCGTAGTGGGGTGGGGCGGCATAGGGTGGTTGTGTGGGGGCGGGGGTATGGGGCACGGGGTGTGGATCAGGGTGGGGGGCGGCGGTTGGGGTGCTGGGTGGGTTTAGGGGGTGTAGTGGGTGGAAGTGAGGTGTGAGAGTAGGGTTCGTGGGTTGGGGGTGCAGGGGGCGTGCCTTGCAGCTAGTTTTCAATAAAATACTTAAGTTTATTCGACTAATGTAAAATTCAATTTCCTTAAAAGAAAAAAAATGAAACCTAGTTCAGTCAAATTGTGTTTTTATCAGGAAAGTTTTGGGGTAGTTCTTATTTTTTGGATATAAGAAGCGCTGAATCCAAATTTGAGGTCTCCCACCAAAATTTTGTGACGCAACATTGTAGAAAATGCAAAAAAAAAGGTGAACATTTATATTTTTTGACATTTTTTTGGTCATAACTCGAAAACTATCAACTTTTCGTAAATCACCTTCTTATTTAAAATGAAAGGTCATAAAATTTCCTACAAATTTTATTATTTAGGTTTTTTTTTCTCAGAACGACCGTTCGGGCTCAAGCGCAAAATGCAAGATTTCCAACAGGGCAGCCCCCCCTGATTGCCCAACAACTCGCACTTTTTTCGATATTTTCCCCATTTTGACCATGAGTGGGCACGTTTTAGACAAAGACCACTCTATACATGTTTATACTAGTTTAAATTGTCTACAATTTAAACAAAGTTTCATCTTAATTGGATAAATGATAATTTCAAAAAATCGCAGTTTTACCTTCGCAAAATGAAAACCACTCATCCTAGAAACTTGATTCTTATCTCATTCTAAAGGAAATTCTGTTGACTTGAACGTATACTTGGACTACTTTTTTGTTAAACCTCATAGATTTATAGATATCCAGAATTTTCCATGACACTTCTGATGATTCGGATCATTTCCTGTCATGGAAAATGCTGGATATCTATAAATCTAAGAGTTTTATCAAAGAAGTGGCCGAAGTAAACGTTCAAGTCAACTAAATTTCCTGTAGAATGAGGTAGAAATCAAGTTTGTTGGATGAGTGGTTTTCATTTTATGAAGGAAAAATTGCGATTTTTTGAAAAAAATTGCAGTTTTTAAAAACTTCAACCTCATTGCGGGACGGATTACCATTTATCTAATTAAGATGAAACTTTGTTTAAATTGTAGGAAATTTAAACTAGTTTAAACATGTATAGAGTTGTCTTTGCCGAAAACGTGCCCATTCATGGTCAAAATGGGAAAATATCGAAAAAATGCCAGTTGTTGGGTTATCCGAGGGTGGGGGCTGCCGAAGTCGAAAACTTGGTAATTGCGCTTGAGCCCAAACGGTAAGTGGGAGAAAGAAATCTATATAATGACATTTGTAGGAAATTTTATGAACTTTTATTTTGCATAGAAAATGTATTTACAAAAAGTTGATAGTTTACGAGTTATAAGCAAAAAACCTTCAAAAAATGGAAATTTTCACATTTTTTGAATTTTCTACAATGTAACGTCACGAAATTTTGGTGGGAGACCTCAAATTCGGATTCAGCGCCAAAAAAAATATATATATTCAAAAAATTAGAACTACCGCAAAACTTTCCCTCTAGGGGCCCATTTGAGCATAATTTGACTTGACTAACCTTTAAAAAAAGTAAAATTATGAATTTATGTATGGAATTAACATCTGAGGAGAGGGGGGGGGGTAGAATATGTAAATTTGAGAGAGAGAGAGACAATGAATTGTTGAGCAGGCAATCCATTTTAATTATTCATGCAAGTGTCAATACCCCCCCCCCCCCGTAAACCCTCCATACCCCTTTTAGAACTACCCTCTGAGAAACAACCCCCATCCGATCACAAACCGCTCTCCTGGGATATTCAATTCATTGTGAATTAAACTTAATAACCAGAGGGTGTTCACTCCTCAGTTTACAACACTGGCCACCATGCGCTTGGCGCTACTGTCGAACTTGCCTCTAGTGCCACTAGGCTATCCAGGGGGCGTTCACTCCCTAGTTTACCACTCTGACAGATTATGTGTATATAGAAATATAATTAATTTCCGTATAATTTTTTTTTTTGAATTAAATAACAATCTATGGAGTTTTTTAATAAATTAAATAAATAATAAATAATAATTTAATTTTAAAATTAAAAAACCAATTAATAAATAAAAGATAATTGAAAAAAATGTAAACAAACTTTTTTATTGAGATTTTCATCTGTTAATAATTACTTTAATTAAGAAAAGATCAATTAAGATGAAATTTGTCAAGGTCCAGACCTAGCCAGATCGCTTTCTGATCCTCAAAACTTGTTAATAGAATTTGTTTCAGCTAAATCGGTAGAGCCGTTTTCAAAATAGAACTAAGATACAAACAAATATATAAATATATAAACAATTTTTGCTCGTTTAATAAGAGTAGAGTACCTGGAGGCACCGAGCGATGCTCGGTAACTTCCTCCTTCAGTTAAAAGCTTTATTTTAATATAATTTTTAATTTAAATTCTGATGAAAAGGTCGATTTTTATTTGAGAGCAGTTTTCAATTTAAAAAAAATATATAATATTCCTCCTGTACCTCCACCACCTGCTCCACCCGCTCGACGCACCCCAAACCTCGCCCTACCCCCGGATTCCCCACCACTGCACCGCAGCTCCTGCACCTGTTTTGATTCAACCATATGATTCATTTTTATTCATCCAATTGTTAATAAATAAAACCTATCAAAATGTGTTGCTTTTTCAGAAAATTGAGACCTGCTTATGCGAAAGATATTTTTAAATAAATTCTTGATTATTTTTTATTCTATTAAATAAATAAGGTTCTTTATAAAAACAATTATAAAACGTTTATTAATAATTCTAACGTTTAGGGAGAACAAAATATGTTAAAATCCACAATCACAATACTTCTTCAAGGCCTTTGAGAATAATGGATTAACCCGACCCATTGTCTACCTGGGTACAAAAGGAAAAGCGTAACCTTTTGTAAAACCCTAAGAATGGGATTTGTCTACCTGAGAATAATTAATTTGATTAAGAAAAAACCCATCAAAAACAATTTTGTCGAAGATGAGATCGATTTGTCACCCCAAAAACCCCCTAACCCGTGAATTTCATCAAAATCGGTAGAGTTGTTTTCAAAATAGAACCAAGATACAAATATATATATATAAATAAATAAATATACAATTTTTGCTCGTTTAATAAGAGTAGATATAGATAAGAGAGGGGTCAGTGAAGTCATGTGATGCGGGCACATTTTACATTTTACTTGTACACATTTTCACAGTTTAAAAACAACATTTTCATTAATTACCAAAACAAACAAATAAATAAATAAATTCTCCTTGTAATTTTTTTTTCTCCTTTATTATTATTATTTTTTTTCCTATTGATTTTGCTTAATTTCTCCACCAAAAACTCGTTTTCTACTTTCTATTCTAAATTAGTATTCTGCTAAGCGAAGATAAGCCCCTTTCTTCTTTGGTGCAGTGTCATTTGGCACGGGTGTGGTGGAGGGTTCTGTTTCCTTCTATGGTTAGGGCCTTCCCCTTCCCGGGGACCTAAAGAATGGGAAAAGTTCGAAAATTAACGAAAAAGGAAAAAAAGAAGGAATTTTGGAAACTATCCGATCTCTCTCTCTCTATACCGGGGTGAGGTTTTTTTATCTTGAGACAGTCTTATAACTCAAAAAACAGTGCATTATATGGAAAAAAGTTTCAAATAAAAGGGGAAACTAAATTAAGCCATTGTTTGTTGACGTAAAACAAGCTTTCAAGGGTATTTCGAGGTCAAGTTCTGTTTTTAAATAGAATCCTATATGTTTCTGTACATATTCTGAATCTACAAAAAAAAAAACTGAACAAATTTCATAAGAACTATTTTTTTATAAGACATCAAATAAAAAAATATTAAATTAATTAGATCTCTGAAATTTAATCCTAATAATTATTTTTAACAATTATTCAAACTAATTATCAAATAATAATGATCAAATAATTAATTATTAAATAAATAATGTTATAATAATTAATAGTTTAATAATTTTTCGACACTGTTCTGAGACATTCCAGAGTGTATCATCCCAAGTCTTCTGGATGAATTCCAGTTCCAATTTCGTTATTTTGGCCTGATTCAGTTTATTCGTAGCGTTTGCATTTCCTGTTTTTTTTAACAGATTTACAACGCGATAAAATGAAGTTTGCGAGAGTGTATATAAGGAAAACGCTCGTCATTCATTTCCCTGGCAGCCCCCCCCCCGCCCCCATAAGACTTTTCTTCAACAAAAAATGCTCCATTTTTTTATTATAGTAATACAATATAAATATCTACTGGATTGACATGAGAAATAAACTTTTTTAAACTCAACAATTTTAAATAGTTGTATTAAGTAGAAAATAATCTCCTAAATCTGAGTATAACGAATTTTTAATATCATTATAAACACTTATTTTCATTGTTGTGACTTTTCAATTTAATAATTAATTGTTTATCATTATTATTTTTTTATTATTATTTGTTGCGTTTGGACCCTTGGGATCACGCAAAGCTTGATGTTTCTTTCTGGTTGGACCTTCCACGCCTCTATCTTTTTCCGGAACGTTATCGAGTTCCATGGTCAGGTAATTTTTCCTGGCCGGATGAGTGTGTTGATGTTAAAGGTGGCCAGATATGTATGGATTTTTTGTGTTATTCTTCTATTGTTTCTTCCTTGACTTCGTGATGGTCCCCCAGAATCTGAATGCCCGGTTGCCACTCGAGGGTGGGTGGATTGGTTACCACCTGGGGTAATCTTGTTTTTGCCTCTCACGATTCATGGTTGCTTGTTATGAAATTTTGTCCTGCGCATACGCGAGGTTTTGTAGAACCAGAGATTGTCAGTTTCTGGAGCCGAGGGGCCGGTTATTTATTATTTTCAAATAAATTCACTTTGCTTCTTGCTGAGATCGAACTGATGAAGTCTAGGTTGATGTTCCCCTAATCGGATTAGAAAAGTTGGTGATTTAACTGATTGCGCTACCGACCCCTTTTTATCATTATTATTTGGTAAATAATTTAAATTATTGTTAAAAAAAAATTGCTAAGATTTTTTTTTGAGATTTAATTGATTAATGTATAAAAAAATAGTTCTTATGAAAGTTGTTCAGTTTATTCAGAATATGTAAACAAATATATAAGGTGATCCATCCAGTAGTTGATCGAATGTTCAAATTTTCGTGTCATTTCATTCGAAAACAACTATTTTCTCTGGGCCCATTGAAAAATATATTTAGTTATTTATGATTTAAATGTTGTCAACTCAGGTTGTTTCACATATCGAAAAACCAACTAAAACCAGCAAAATAAGAATTCTTTTTTCGGTTCATGAGTTGCAATACTTTTAAAAAATGTAATGTTTTAATTTCCATTGTGTCTCTAAAAAAATAATAAAAAAATAAATAATAATAAAATAAAATATAAATAAAATTATCAAATTGTGTTATTTTACCTCCTTTAAAATCATTGGATTTGACTTTGATCAAAAATTTGATTCGCCCGATCAACTACTGGAACAATTTTTTTTTTAATTCTATTGTTTATGCTCTTTAATAAGGCCTGAATTTTATATTCTCCTATGATTGAACACATATAAGGGATTAAATTAGGTTGGAGTTGGTGGTGTTTCACAAGGAGAAAAATTAAAATACAAAGATTTTTTTAGTTTACTCTATATATTTCGAGCTCTTGACTCATCGTCAGGAGAACATTGACTAAAGATAACATGAAATAATGAACAGAATTTATTTTTATTTTAATATGATGGACAGTTATTTATGACTTAGTGTAAATATGAAATAATTATCAGAGGGATGGAATGGCCTTAGAGCCGAAAGAACAGATGTAGGGGACAAAGGGCTGGAATAGAGAAAAGATATTTATACTTGGAAGTTGCCGAAAATTATGTATGTGTTATAAAGGAAGGCAATAAACTATGGAATTCAATGAGGGTGCATAGCGAAAATTTAATCTCTTATTTTCTATTTAAAAAAAATAAATAAAAATTAAAAATAAACCCACCATACACTCTCATCGCACTCCAATTCAAATTAAATATCATTGATTAAGATGTCAATTATTGGTGAAGTTTTGATGTCTGTTTGATTGTTCAAGATGTTTTGATTAAGGTGTATGGCCTTTTTAATTTCAGCTGACTCCAATAAATCCAATTTCCTGCTATTTGAAATATAATGTAAAGGGAGGATGGTGAATGGTTGTGGTCAAACAAATGATCTGCAAAAGCCGAGGTATAACTAAGAGGGGGGCATGTGGGTTCAAACTATTCACCTGTAGATTGCGAAGAGATCTCATATGTTCAACGTGGCGTTGATTGAAAGATCTACTTGTCTGCCCGATATAAAACGATTGACAGTCATTACATTGCAATTTATATACACCACTCATTGTTATTGGTTTAATTATATCGATTGCATTCCATAGTTTATTACCCTCCTTTATAACACATACATAATTTTCGGCAACTTCCAAGTATAAATATCTTTTCTTTATTCCAGCCCTTTGTCCCCTACATCTGTTCTTTCGGCTCTAAAGCCATCCCATCCCTCTGATAATTATTTCATATTTACACTAAGTCATAAATAACCGTTCATCATATTAAAATTAAAATAAATTCTGTTCAAAATATCATGTTATCTTTAATCAATGTTCTCCTGATGATGAGTTAAGAGCTCGAAATATATAGAGTAAACTAAAAAAATCTTTGTATTTTAATTTTTCTCCTTGTGAAACACCACCAACTCCAACCTAATTTAATTTTAACAATGTTTCACTATAAACCAACACCGCGTTCCCTAAATATAAGGGATTGTTATTATGGTGTGAGTTTTCTATTAAGATTTAAAATGAAAGCTGGGTGATAAAAATAGCGTAGCATCGGCGTTATTTGATCAACTACTGGCTGGGTCACCCTAGGTTTCCATTTAAAAAACAGAACTTGACCTTGAAATACCCTTGAAAGCTTGTTAAAGGTAAACAAACAATAGCGTAGTTTTGTTTCCACCTCCATATAAATAAATTAATTATTAATAATTAATTATTTAATCATTATTATTTGAAAATTAAGTTAAATATTTGTTAAAAATAAGTGTTAAGATTTTTTATGGATATCTAATTGATTTAATATTTTGTTTATTTGATGTCGTATAAAATAATCTGACGTGTTCTGATGTGGCCATCCACTTAACTTTACCATACAACCTGGCCTCTCACTTATATTTAATATTTAATAAAATTATTTATAATCATGTAGGGGATGGGGGGGTTAGTTTTTACATTTTTAGACTCCTGGGGGCCGATTGATTATGTATACAAAATTTGGTTGAGTTTGGTACAAGGGCCTATCATAGATTTTCATTTTTGACCCTTCACCACCCCACGTCCCATTTTGTGCGATTAGTTTTTGAATTTTTAGACTTCTGGGGTCCCGCTTATTAGGCATACAAAATTTGGTTGTGTTTGCTCAAAAGGCCTAGATTTTCATTTTTTAACCCCCCCCCCCCCTCCAACCCTCTTAATTTTGTGTCGATATGTACCAAAATCTAATCAGCTTTTAAACTCAATGAAGCAAAACTTTGTGTGAAATTTGGTTTCGATATTCACACTAGTTTTTGAGCTAGCTCGTCCACAAAAATTTGGGAACCCAGAGACTAACTAACAGACAGACAGACAGACATTTTGACAAAACAATTATTATCTCAAAAAATATAATTTTTTCGATGTTCACTTAATAGAGCTTTTTTGTAGAGCGAAATGCCATGGTTTCGCTCAATTTTTTTAATCAAAATAGTTTCAACCGTTTTTTGAGAAAAAAAAAGAAGGAAAAACTCCACTTTTTTCATGCACGATTACAATACTTGACCATACCCTGTATGGTAAAGTAAAAAGTAAAATAAACTGCAACGGATCGTTGCTAAACTTTATCCAAATTCATTTGAAATATTAATATGTTCTTGAGTAAAGTACTTTAAAATATAATTTTACTAAAAACTTTATTTAACCTTTTTTGTGGTCCCCAAGGTACTTAATTAGGATATTAAATTTCATCAAAATTGGTTAAGTCATTTTCAAGATATTTAGAAAAAACTAAAAAAGTACTGAAATAAAGTACTAATGTTTGTGGACCGATATGTACCAAAAACTAATCAGCGCTTCATTTTATTAAACTAATGGTAGGTTTTCAATTTCATTTCAATCAGCGCAAAGGTGTGGAAAAAATCGTGGACGAAAAAAACGATAACACACACACATCCATCCATCCATCCATCCCCACGCACTTCCAAAAAAAATGGCACTTTTTGGCCTCTCGACGAGATTCCAGGTAATTTTTGGCAAAACCGTCACGTGCTAAAATTCAATCTCATTGAATACTTCAATTTGTGACCTTAATTGAGTCTATGGGTTCCGTAGTCTTTACCTGAGGACCCTTTGAAGTCGCGCTTGCCGCGAGACCCATTACAATACTTTCTCCCATGCTTCGCATTGGATAAAGTAAAAATTATATGCATCAAATTAAATAATCTTATATAGTTACAACTAAACGACGAAATATTAACATGACCTTTTTGAAGTCGGTGCCAAACATATAGATTTTATGAATCGCACTCGACGGATCTTACTTAGTACGTTTGGCGGGTACGCTCGCTTGTAGGTATAGTTTGTTTGGCACCGACTTCAAAAAGTAATTTAATGTTAATATTTCGTTGTTTAGTTGTAACTAAATAAGATAATAATTATTTTATACCTTTTAGTGGATTTTATTTTATTTTTAAGTTATTATTATTTAATTTGTTGCATTTAAGTTTTTTGAAGTCGGTTTTATTTTATTTTTTTATAAAAAATATATTTATATACCACACACGTTTACCAACATATACACTTATAAATAAAATATTAATATATCAGGTTTAATAAATATTTTGTATTTTAGCGGAATATTAATATTGAAGAGGGCGGGAGATGAAGAGTCTTGGGGGTGTATGATCAAGTATGGTTTGTTGTGTGGGTGGGGTGTGTTTTGTACCCTGGGTGGGTGGGTGGTCGGGGGTGGGTGCCATTCTCATTAAGGTCAAACGGTCTGGAATAATTTAATCATTAAAGGGCGAGAGTTAAGGGTTGAAGGTGCGGCTGCGAATAGGGCGGTTTACGGATTTTAACGTGATTTGCATGATTGTGTGGATGGGTTTACATTTCGTATGCGGCTATAGGTGATGTTTCAATGCTCAGAATAACAACAATTACTAGACAAAGTGACACAAATGGAGCAAAAAACAAACCATAAAAAAGTCGTTTCAGAGTTAGATGCCAAAATACTTTCTTAAAAAAAAAATGCAATTTTTAAATAGGTTATCGTTTAATTAAAAGTACCGAACGATGCTTTGCCTCTAAATAGTTTTAAGTTTCAAATTTCAAGTCTCTGCGACTTACCGAAAACGATATATGGACGATTAAAATATTTATTTTGCGACATGACTAATTTACACCCCTTTCCTTTATTCCAATATAGATTAAAAATTTGACACAACTAATAATTCATAACACTTGATATGTACACCAATTTTTAGCGAAATCGTTAGAGGCGTTTTCGAGAACCCGTTTGGATATATCTACTCTTATTAAACGAGCAAAAATTGTATATATCTTAGATCTATTTTGAAAACGTCTCTACCGATTATGATGAAAAAATTCTATTAACAAGTTTTGAGGATGAGAAAGCAATCTGGCTAGGTCTGGACCTCGACAAATCTACTCTTATTAAACGAGCAAAAATTGTATATTTATTTGTTTGTATATATATTTGATATATATTTGTCTATATATTTGTATCTTAGTTCTATTTTGAAAACAACTTTACCGATTTTGATGAAATTCACGGGTTAGGGGGTTTTTGGGGTGACAATTTGATCTGTCACGGTCTCATCTTCGACAAAATTGCTTTTGATGGGTTTTTTCGTAATCAAATTAATTATTCTCAGGTAGACAAATCCCATTCTTAGGGTTTTAAAAAAGGTTTTCCTTTTCCTTTTATACCCAGGCAGACAATAATGGGTTGTTTGTTTCATTGTTCTAAAAGGCCTTGAAGAAGTATTGTGATTGTGGATTTTAACATATTTTGTTCTCCCTAAACGTTAGAAATATTAATAAACGTTTTATAATTGTTTTTATAAAGAACTTTATTTATTTAATAGAATAAAAAATAATCAAGAATTTATTTAAAAATATATTTCGCATAAGCAGGTCTCAATTTTCTGAAAAAGCAACACATTTTGATAGGTTTTATTTATTAACAATTGGATGAATAAATATGAATCATATGGTTGAATCAAAACAGGTGCAGAAGGTGGGGCGCAGTGGTGGGGAATCCGGGGGTAGGGAGAGGTTTCGGGGTGTGGGGTCGAGCAGGGTGGAGGTGGGGGGGGGGGGGCTACATTGGGCGACTATTATATATTTTTGTATTTTTTAATTTGAAAGCGGCTCTCAAATAAAAATCGACCTTTTTATCAGAATTTTAAATTAAAAATAATATTAAAATAAAGCTTTTAACTGAAGGAAGAAGTTACCGAGCATCGCTCGGTGCCTCCAGGTACTTTCATCTTAATTGATCTTTTCTTAATTAAAGTAATTATTGACAGATGAAAATCTCAATAAAAAAGTTTGTTTACATTTTTTTCAATTATGTTTTATTTATATTAATTGGTTTTTTAATTTTAAGACCCACAAATATTTTATACCGAATATTGTTATATATTAGAATTTGCCAATTTAATTGAATAAAATTCCTCTTATTAAAAAACTCTTACTAAAAATATTATCGCAAGCTGGAAGATCAAGTAGTACAGTCGATGGTGGGGAAGTAATCTCCGAAATCGAAGCCTCAAATACAATTTAGACATTATTTCATTTAAAAAATTGTTTCAATAAAATTATTATTTATTTAATTGATTAAAAAACTCCATAAATTGTTATTTAATTAAAAAATAATTATACGGATTTTATTTATATACCTATATACACCTAATCTGTGCACCACTAGAAAGCTAGAAATGTAAAAACTGGATGCGGGTGCAGTCGTGGGGGATCTGGGGTTGGGGCGAGGGGCTGGGTTTTGGGCGGGGTTAGAGTGGGGTGGGGCAGAGTGGAGGTGTATTGGTGGGGTCGAGGTGCGTGGTTTCGGGTAGGGGGGTTCTAGGGGCGTGTACCATATATATTTGTATTTTTTTAATTTAGTTACCGTGCATCGCTCGGTGGCTCCAGGTTCTGAACGATTAAAATATTTATTTTGCGACATGACTAATTTACACCCTCTTCCTTTATTCCAATCGGATTAAAAATTTGACACAACTAATAACTCATGACACTTGATAAGTACGCCAATTTTTAGCGAAATCTTTAGAGCCGTTTTCGAGAACCCGATTGGATATTATATATGGTATATACCGGGTGAGTTTTTTTATCATGAGACAGTCTTATAACTCAAAAAAAGTGCATTATATGAAAAAAAAAGTTTCAAATAAATATCAAGGGGGAAACTAAACTACGCTATTTTTTGTTGACAAGTTTTTCAATGTCAAGTTCTGTTTTTTTTAAATGGAATCCTATATGTTTCTATACGTCTACTTAATCTATAAAAAAAACTGAAAACTACTTTTCTCATTAATATACAGGGTCGATGGCACGTTAGACGTTTATAGAAAACGGAACGCAGGATTTTTCTGAAAATTTACCACCTTACATTTTCTTACCTGTTCTATCGATCTAAAATATTTTCAGAATTGCGACGTTTCGGCTTACATCAAAAAGTCGTAGCAATTTTATTTTTTAAATGGAACACCCCATATATTAACACGTTTTTAGAACCGCGATTTTATTAAAATATTTTTTTGTTAAAATTGTCCTATACCTATCTCTATTGGCTTTCGAGATAAAAAATAATTTGTGATTAATATGTCCAAAACATGCCCCTATTAAACTTAAATAAATTATTGCTCTCAATTCATTAAAAGTTGATATTTTGATGGTAGTTTAGATACACCCGATGTATTTAATTTACGCCGAAAAATCAACTCCATATTATACAGGGCGTGCTAAGATTACTATTATTTCCGTTATTCATAAAAGGGGTCAAAAGTTCGTTTTTTCAAATGAGACCCCCGTACCTTACTCAATAAATTGAAAGACAGAAGAAAAAAGCTTTAAGACGATATATGGTATTTCATGTCCCTATACCTAAAACATCAAGTTTTCAAAGTAAAGAGCGCTTTTTTCGTGTAATCATTTCTATATCTATACTTTTTTAAGTTCGCGCAATATCTTAGAAAAATTCTAAATTCTATTTCTGTATATAATTTTTTTTGTAATTAATTAAATTAATTGAATCGCGTAAATTTGAATAATTTTCATGATTCAGCCTGCGAATTTTTGCAGTTCAATAAATCATTTCATTATTATTTTTTGTTTTGAAAAGGAAAAATGAAATTTAGCATCCGGCAGGATTCGAACCTGCGTCTTCCTCTTTTAGCCGAGTCTGCGCTAACTAACTGCGCCACAGATGAATTCTACCGGATAAACCATATTAGATTGATGTCATTTTTCCTTTTGGCGGTTATCTTCTAGACTAGTCTAATGACTTTTGATTTGTATAAACATTTTATTTTTATCAAACTTAGTTCGATATTTTTTTTGTAATTAATTAAATTAATTTAACCGCGTAAATTTGAATAATTTTCATGATTCAGCCTGCGAATTTTTGCAGTTCAATAAATCATTTCAAAAGGAAAAATGATATCAATCTAATATGGCTTATCCGGTAGAATTCATCTGTGGCGCAGTTGGTTAGCGCAGCCTCGGCTATATAAAAGAGGAAGACGCAGGTTCGAATCCTGCGGGATGCTAAATTTCATTTTTCCTTTTCAAAACAAAAAAATAATAATGAAATAATTTATTGAACTGCAAAAATTCATTCAAATTTACGCGGTTCAATTAATTTAATAATTTAAAAATAAAAATAAAATGTTAATATGTATGTAATGCTCTTGTATAATTGGTCCACGATTTTTTCTACACCGTTGAACCAATTGAAATGAAATTGAAAACCTACCATTATTTTAACAAAATGAAGCGCTGATTTGATTTTGGTACATATATCGGTTCTCAAACATTAGTACTTTATTTCAGTACTTTTTTATTTATTTCTAATTATCTTGAATATGACTCAACAAATTTTATTGAAATTTAATATCCTAATTAAGTACACTGAAAAAATCAATTTCTTTATAATAAATATATTGATAGAGTTGAGCATTTTTAATGAGCTCTTATTTATTACAAAGTAATTTTATTAATAATCAAGATATATCGAAATTATTCCAAATATGAACAAGGTATTCAATCCAAATATATTAAATACTTGAGTGATCTATTATATTATATTACTAGATTCAAGGCTCGCCTTCGGCGGGCCTTTTGCTAACCAGGGGTCTTCGCCCCCTGGACCCCCACGTGGCTGCTTTTATTGATGTTTTATTAGTTACAGAGAATAAATATAATTGTTTTATTATAAATTCTTAAATAGATATAATTTAAGATTATATTAAACTCCAATATACACTCATAACAAATAAGATGAAACAAATATTTAAAATGTATTAAAAATCAGGGACGGATTTCCCACTAGGCCAGTGCCTAGAGGCGGCACGGCCTGATGACGGTATAATTACAAAATTTTATAAAAAAGAAATTTTTAAAAAAATAATATTTTTTATTCATTTTTATGTAATTTTATTCCTATTTTAAAAATAAGAAAAAAAGACTCGTTATTTAAATGGCGCAGTAAAAATTAGTCCTTAATTTTGTTTATATATATATATTTTTTTTATTTCAAAAAAGATTAAAACTATTTTGATAAAAAAAAAAAAGGCAAAAAACACAAATTTTTTCCTTCCGATTATTTAGATTTTAATTTTCTTTATTTTCTTTGAAATACGGACTGTTAAGCGAAATAAAAGTGGGTTATAATGAAAGCCAGGCCATAAATTATTTAACTGAAGGTTTTCTACATTTGATTCAATCGCGAATCTAATGTAGGAATTTTTGTCAAATATTGAGTGAAAATAATATTTGAACTTATATATTTCTAACTTGAAATAATGATATTAAATAAATTTTAATTTTCTCATTAATATATCAAAGAATAATTGATACGTCATCTTTTTCTCTCTTGGTCCATACTTATTAATACGTATTATTATTATACGTATATTATACGTATTAAACTCCGCAGACTCCAATAGCGTAATCCGCAGTAGTCTCTCGAGATAAAAATATCTTTTTTCAAATCAGCGCGGTCAAAATAATTTCTTGTTCTTTGATATATTAATGAGAAAATTAAAATTTATTTAATATCATTATTTCAAGTTAGAAATATATAAGTTCAAATATTATTTTCACTCAATATTTGACAAAATTCCCTACATTAGATTCGCGATTGAATCAAATGTAGAAAACCTTCAGTTAATTAATGGCAGGCATCTAACATACATGCTAATAGATCTAGCGCACTGGACTGGGAGATCGAATATATAACATCTGAGATTTCAAATTCACTTGGTGATCCATCCGAATGTCTAGCGGGCTATACACGAAATGACGTTGGATTGTAGCTAAGTGGATCACATCTTTTTCTCTCTTGGTCCAGACTTAATACTCCGCAGACTCCAATAGCGTAATCCGCAGTAGTCTCGCGAGATAAAAATATCTTTTTCAAATCAGCGCGGTCAAAATAATTCTCGTTGACCTATCAATTATTCTTTGATATATTAATGAGAAAATTAAAATTTACATAAATTATTTACTTTTATTCAATTTCCGACGTTCTGGAGACTTTTTTCTCTCCTTCTTCAGGGTATTGAATAGTTATTGATGGGTGAGTATAACTCGGTTCCCATTTGACTCTCTTGTAAATTACAAGTTGTAATATTGTTTCTATCACTGAAAGGAGAGACAAATGGTAACCGAGTTATACTCACCCATCAACAACTATTCAATACCCTGAAGAAGGAGAGGAAAAAAGTCTCCGAAACATCAGAAATTGAATAATTTATTATTATAACCTACTTATTTAGATTTTAATTTTCTTTCAAATTCCAAAATGTTTATAATATATGTATAAATTTTTTTATTTACTAGGTGTGCCGGTTAATAATGTCCTTTTTTCGGCATGAGGAAAACACAAATTTTTCAGAACTGGCAAAAGTGGTTTATTCAAAGTATGCAACATCGGATTCTACACATTTTGACCAACGATCCGGCAAATTGTGTATCCCCTCCCAGTAGAATTTCTCCCCTTTCGAGGCGAGCCAAGATTCGAGCCATTTTGCCACTTCTTCGTAATTAGCGAAGTGCTGGTCAGCCAATCCGTGTGCCATTGACCTAAAGAGGTGGTAATCCGATGGAGCGAGGTCTGGAGAGTAGGGCGGGTGGGGTAGGGCCTCCCATTCGAGCGCTTTGATGGTTTCTTTCGTCGATTTGGCGGTGTTCGACGAAGAGTTGTCGTGGAGCAAAATGACACGTCCATGTCTTCGAGCCCATTGCGGCCGTTTTTCGATCAATGCATGATTCAAATTGATCAATTGTTGTCTGTAGCGCATTCCTTGCGATTGGCGCGGATCTTCTGCCAGCAAGTCCTCCAGGTCAGCATCCTCAAACTTTTTCGGCTGTCCAGGCCGCTCCTTGTCGTTCACATCAAAATCACCACTTCGAAACCGTCCAAACCAACCTTGGCAGATTTTTTCAGATAGAGCATGCTCCCCATAAACTCCCCCGAGAATACGAGCCGTTTCCGCAGCCGATTTCTTCATTAAAAAATAGTGCAACATCACCTCCCGCAAATGCTCTTTTTCGGCACAAAATCCGCCATGTTTACAAGCCAATATCTCATACACAAATGAACCGAATGTTGACATGTTATATGCCGTTTGAAAGGTGATTACTAACACTATAAAACCAAAAAAATATTTGGATGAGTTTGGTGGAAAAATACCGAAATGCCATCTGTTAGAAAAAAGGGACATTATTAACCGGCACACCTAGTAAATAATGACTTTGGCACAGATGTGACATGTTTCAAGGGGGCGGCAGTCAGAATAGTGCCTAGGGGCGAAATATTTATAAATCCGTCTCTGTTAAAAATCCACTTGTTATCATTAAGGGGAAAATAAATAAAAAGTTATATTATATGTAGGTATTATTATAGATAAGAAGACTTGAAAATTACAATTATTATTCATTTTGCTAGACACAAAAGTATATACAATCTATTTATAAAAAATTCTCTTATTCTCAAGCATGAGTTGTTTACCAAAAAAGAATTTAGTCTTTTTGATTTTAAGTCGATTCTTCCACGTTGTCAGTAGAGCTTGCCAGATAAAAATCGAAAGTTATTTTTGATTTTAAGTCGATTCCTCCATGTCTTGACCAATGGCTACCAATAAAAACCGAAATGTCAAAAATCCAATGTAGAATGGTTATTCATCGACTATTAAAAAAGAATTGATCATTATTTTTGAATTAAAGTCAACATGAACTGCAAATTGCAAGTGACATCTGATTAATAATAAAGAAATAAACATATTAATATTTCAAATGAATGTGGATAAAGTTTAATAACGATCCGTTGCAGTTTATTTTTTTAATTTTTGTTTTTAAATGTACTTTAAAATAAATAGATGGTTTTTTTAAATCTTTGTTGAATTATTAAATTCTTCTTCAACGATAATGTGGTTAGAACTATTGAGAATGAATGACACTCAAAAATCTCACAAACAGGGCCGCCAACACTTGTTTTTTTTTGCTAGTTTAGTTTAAACTGAACATAAATAAATATTAATTTTTAATTAAGTATTTATCAAATATTACAAACTTTGAGAAGTTTTGAGCGTAAATTATGGCTAAGAATCCTTGAGAAAAAAGAGTTTTTGTCTCTTTTCTAAGCGAATATGGAAATACAAATATTTGAAGAATTTGGAAAGGAGGTGGGGGGGAGGGGGGGCAGGAAAATTTAGAAATAGTAACAGGAATACAGGTATTCAATGATAAAAATACAAAAAAAATATCAAAATAAAAACATGTTTATTTAAAATAACAAATTAATTGTCAACTTTGACTATAACAAGAAATAACAAAGATTTGTAAATATTTTTATCAATTGGATACAAAACTGACTCTCACAAAATGTCAAAACGTTTAATCCGCCATATATTAAAATATAATACGTTTAATTATTAATTGGAAATTGTTTTTTGACAAATAGTGATTAAATGGGCCACTGAAGAAGTATAAAATAAATTGACGAAACGTTTGGTCTATTTAATAAAAATTCTGTGTTTGTAATTTTTGTCCAATTCCCTGCTATTCATGTTACAAATTTATTATGGATGCGAATAATACAACATTTATAATAAGGGTTAGTTTATATTTCTGAAGCTTTAGTGGGGATGGTTATTATCAATTGAAAATTATTTTAATCATTTACACGATGTTTCGCTTTCATCGAAATGTTAATTTAATTAGCACTATTGGGTCAATATTATATTTCTTTAGAATTGGAACCCAAAACGTTGCGAAAAATTATTAATTAATTTTAAAATTGTACATTGATAGTGTGTGTGTGTGTGTGTGTCAATGTGGTAATTTCTTTTAATTATTTAATTAATAAAAGGAGGAGGATTATTTGTCAGGATGTTAAAGGGACGACAAATAATCCTCGATAGATTTATATCCTTCCTTTCTAGCCATATCTAATGGAGTTCTATTGTCTTCATCTCTTAAACTTCTATCCGCCCCCCTCTCTATTAATAATTTCACTACTGGCAATTTATTACTCATAAACTGCCCAATGTAGTGCTGTCCATTTGTCTGTATCTTGATGGTTGATTTTCGCCCCCTTGTCGAGCAACGCTTTGACTATAGGGACATGACCATTCGAGGAGGCATAACATTAAGGGTGTTCTATTAAAAGAATCCTCTGCATCCACATCCACTCCTTTGGACAACAAGAATTCTACAATTGGTAAATGTCCATAGATGGATGCATAATGCAGAGGAGTCCGATTATAATACTTTCCATCCTTTGCATGAATAGAGGAGGGGTCTTTCGAATGCCAAAATTTCACCCCATTAAGGGACCCTTTCTCGGATGCTTGGAAAATATTTTCTGTCCCATCTTGATCAAATATTTCTCCACAACATTCTTGAATCTAAAATTAAATAAAATAAATAAACATAAATTACATTTGTAATCAAAATTCATCGAAATGTTGACATTTTCATGTTATTAAAAAATTATTAATATTATTTTTAGAAAAATTTCAATCATCATGTTATAAAAATAAATAAATAAATAAATAAACTCACCCTTAGGTTTAATTCTGGATTTTTGCTTTGTAATAAAACTGTCGTATTTTGTTCTTCAATGACCTATAACAAATAATTCAATAAATACCTATATAATAAATAATTAACCTAAATACTAATAAATAAATAAACTTACAGATTGATTAAATTTCACAATTTGTGTGTTTAATTTACTTGTTTCGATTTTTTCTTCAATAATCTAATCAAATAAATAATTCAATAAATAAATAATATGTAAATAATTTATAAATAATAAATAAACTCACCCTTTGATTTAATTCTAAATTTTCTTTTTGTAAAATTGTTGTCCTAATTTTTTCTTCATTGAACTGAACAAATAAATAAATAATGAGTTAAATATATAATAAATAATTTACCAATAATAAATAAATAAATAAATAAACTTACAAGTTTATAAAAATGTTCAATTTTTTCATCAATTAATTTGTTCTGATTCATCATCTAAATAAATAAAATTGACAATGGATTAACAATTCGAATACCTGGCCACCGAGCGATGCTCGGTAACTTTTTGGTTCAGTTAAAATTTATATATTAATTTCCGAACCTCCCCGGGGCCCCACCACTTCACCCCCTTCCTGCACCCTAAACCTCCCCCCTCAACCCCCCACACATCTACCCCCACTGTCAACTCTACTCCTGCCCACGCCCCACGCCCCTTCACCAAATTTTTGAATTCTTAGCCTTCTAGTTAGTGGCCCACAGATTATGTGTGTTTAGGTATAAGTATATAAATAAATACCGTTTATTTATTTTTTTTAATTAAATAACAATTTGTCAGTTTTTAATAAATTAAAAGGTAAAAAATCTAATATTTAATATTTGTGGGATTTAAAACTCGATTTTTAATCACTTAAAATGCTTAACTTTTAATATATAATAATAATTGTATTGATCTTTCTATGGGATTTGAAATTAAAAACTAATTAATTTTATTAAAAGGAAATTGAATAAACATGTAAATATACATTTTAATCGAGACAACCACCTGTGAATAATTATTTCAATTAACAAAAAACCCATCAGAAACAACTTAGCCGAAGATGGGACCGTGACAGATCGAATGTCCAAAACAAAACCCTCCTAACCCGTGAATTTCAGCCAAATCGTTAGAGCCGTTTTCGAGAAACCGACCCGATATATATACAAAATTTGCTCGTTTAATATTATAAGATATATTATAATAAATAAATAAATAATTAATTTTGAATATAAATTTTTTATAATTTTTGGTTCTAATATATATAGTATGCGTGAAATATTTTTGAATATTTCAAACTTCAATATTGAAAATTTTAATTTTGAATTTTCAAAACAAGATTTTGGCTAAAATCAACCAACCGGAAATAACTGTGTCACAATTCACACCCAGATTTATCTAGTTTTTCCTCATTTTTTTTTTTTACATTTAATTTCTTATTTAATTTGGATTCATAATTTATTTTTTGGGTAGAATTGTGTAATAAAATTTTGACCTACTATCTACTAAATATATTGCAGAGTTTGTGATTTCAATAATATAATAGTATTATGAGACAAACATATAATTACAAAAGGTGAAATTGAAAAACCGAAATTTTCTCTTCTTCAGAACAATAAAATGAACGGGTGATATTCATAGGCTAAACATAATATAGTGAAAATAGAATGACACTAGAAAGCTAGAATTTGACATACTGGTAAAGTTTTGCTTGAAAAAATAATTTGTATAAAAAAAATAAAACCGACTTCAAAAAAATTAAATGCAACAAATAAAATAATAGAGGAATTATTTAACGGGTTATAGTGGTGTTTCACAAAGTGGAAATAAAATTAAAAATATTTAAAAATCTTTTAAATTATTTTGGAGATTTTTTTTTATTTTTATCTCTATACATATTTCGGGCTATGAACCCTTCATCAGGAGGTTTAACAGAAAACTGAATATAAAATTTTTACATTGTATCGATGTTATTGTAGTACAGGGTGAGTGGAGGGGGGTGAGCCAATGGGCGTTGAAAGAATTGAGTGGTTGAATTTAAAGGTATGTGGAACGGAGAAAATGGGTATTGAACAAATTGTCTGGTCAGAGTCAGGTACATTTCAAATAGGATGTCTTTGTTCGAAATTTATTTGTATAGGATTCTGGGAATACCTATTAAAAGAATTTGTGTAAGGGTTTTAGACTATATAAATTTAGACAAAAGAAGAGGATATACAAAGTTAATTGGAAGATGAGAAAAGAGGAACAAATGTTTAGTAAAGAATGAATGAATTTCGGTTAAATTTGGTTTATTAATAAATTTAACCGAAATTCATTCATTCTTTACTAAACATTTGTTCCTCTTTTCTCATCTTCGAATTAACTTTGTATATCCTCTTCTTTTGTCTAAATTTATATAGTCTAAAACCCTTAGACAAATTCCTTTAATAGGTATTCCCAGAATCCTATACAAATAAATTTCGAACAAAGACATCCTATTTGAAATGTACCTGACTCTGACCAGACAATTTGTTCAATACCCATTTTCTCCCTTCCACATACCTTTAAATTCAACCACTCAATTCTTTCAACGCCCATTGGCTCAATCCCCTCCACTCGCCCTGTACTATAATAACATCGATACAATGTAAACATTTTATATTCAGTTTTCTGTTAAACCTCCTGAAGAAGGGTTCATAGCCCGAAATATGTATAGAGATAAATAAAAAAATCTCCAAAATAATTTAAAAGATTTTTTAATTATTTTAATTTTATTTCCACTTTGTGAAACACCACTATAACCCGTTAAATAATTCCTGTGTTTAATATGTTTCACTATAAACCAACACCGCTTTCCCTAAACTTTAATAAAATAATACTAACTCAAAAATAAATTAAAATCCACTAAAAGGTATAAAATAATTATTATCTTATTTAGTTACAACTAAACGACAAAATATTAACATGAAATTACTTTGTGAAGTCGGTTCCAAACAAACTATACCAATAAGCGAGCGTACCCCCCAAACGTACTAAGATCCGTCAAGTGCGATTCATAAAATATATATGTTTGGCACCGACTTCAAAAAGTAATTTTATGTTAATATTTCGTCGTTTAGTTGTAACTAAATTTGATAATAATTATTTTATACATTTTAGTGGATTTTATTTCTTGCATTTAATTTTTTTGAAGACGGTTTTATTTTTTTGTATACAAATTATTTTTATTAGTGATGTTATTAATAGTGACTTAAGATAATACCTTGCATGCATCTCGTAAGAGAAAGCGTCGGGCGAATGAATCAGAAAATGATAATAAAATTCAATTCATAAATATAGAAACTCTCTCGAAACGTTTGCGGGTTTTAAATGTATGTTTTAAAATTTTTTTATAAAAGATTTTATTTATTATAATTTCGATTATTTGGTCATAAGAATTGGAGATTTTCGTTATTTCGTCATTGATTATATGATCAGAACTTGACTAAATTAATATAGTACCACCCCTTAGGTACACTCTTTCAAATAAAAAAAGAATCAATAAAATCGGTTCATAAACAAAGAAGTTTGGCTTGAACAAACATATCAATAAGGTTCCAATACCAATGAAAAAAAACGGGACCAATCGGAAGGTAGACTGAACCCAATGAAAAAAAAATCTTCAAAATCTGTTCACAATTGGCGAAGATATGAGGTAACATATACACAAAAAAAAATTCAGTCGAATTGAGAACCTCCTCCTTTTTTTGAAGTCGGTTAAAAAGAAGAAAATCGAAAATCGAAACGTTTCCTTCTTCAGCATCTAAAATGAAGGAGTGAAACTTATGAGCTAAATTAACTAATAATAGGGAAAATTAAACGACACTAGAAAGCTAGAATTTGAAAGTGAGAAATCGAAAAAAGATCTTCATCAGCCTTTAAAATAAATACCTGGCGTGAATTTTGCAGGCTAAACTCCTAACCAACTTATAAAATGAAGTGAAATCTCAACAAAAATAAAATAAAAATAATATTTAGAAAATAAAACCGACTTCAAAAAAAACTAAATGCAATAAAAATAAAATAATAAGAACTCAAAAATAAAATAAAATACACTAAAAGGTATAAAATAATTATTATCTTATTTAGTTACAACTAAACGACGAAATATTAACATGAAATTACTTTTGGAAGTCGGTGCCAAACATATAGGTACATTATATGAATCGAACTCTATGGATCTTACTTAGTACGTTTGGCGGGTAATGAAGACAACATCGCGTAAACTCGCTTATATAGTTTGTTTGGCACCGACTTCAAAAAGTAATTTCATGTAACAATTTCGTCGTTTAGTTGTAACTAAATTAGATAATTATTTTACACCTTTTAGTGAATTTCATTTTATTTTTGAACTCTTATTATTTTATATTTGTTGAATTTAATTTTTTTGAAGTCGGTTTTATTTTCTAAAAATTATTTTTATTTTTCTCTTTTTAGTGATGTTATTAATAGTGACTTAATATATTTAATAACACGCATCTCATAAGAGAAAGCGTCGTGCGAATGAATCAGAAATTTATAATAAAATTCAAATCATAAATAGAGAAATTATCTGGAAACGTTAGCGGGTTTTAAATAAACGTTTTTTTTTTAAGATTGTTTTTTTTTATACAAAATTTTATTCATTATAATTTAGATTACTTGCACATAAGAATTGGAGATTTCCGTTATTATATAATTGATCATATAATCAGAAATTGACCAAATTAATATGGAACTACCCCAAAGGTATCACCTTTCCAATAAAAAATGAATCATCGAAATCGGTCCATAAACAAAGAAGTTATGCGTGAACATACATAACAAAAGAGAATCAATACCAATGAAATTTATACGAGACCAATCGGGATCTAGACTGAACCCAATGCAAAAAAAATCATTGAAATCAGTCTACATGGAGAAATCAACTAATAAACACAAAAAAGACAATCCGTTCAATTGATAGCCTCCTTTTTTCAAAGTCGATTAAAAAGGTCAAGTTCGATTAATAAAAACATTTTGCCAAAAATAGTATTGAGATCTAATGTGCTGCCAATCAATTTATTAAATAGTTCGAGAATATAGTAATTTCAAATAAAACACATGTTTTTCATTTCACATGTCCACCTATATTTATTGATTTCACATTTTTAGTTTTCCTAAAACTTGGCATATACGCATTGAATTATTATTATTATTATTATTATTGGGTAGGGGATCTAACTATCCCTTTTAGCCCTTCCATCCTCTCTTATTATGTAACTATGGTGGTGTTTCAAGTTGCTATTTAATTAATATGCCAATTTTTAACAGTTTGCCAAATTTCAGCTTTCTAATTTCATCGAATTTATAGTATGTGTTAATAGGCCAAGCAAATTACGTGAAAAAATGGCATAAACAGGAAATAATTAAAGGTAATGATTTTATTGCTGGAATACCTTTATTGGTACTCCAACATTACTACCCTAAGTTTTCCCCCAAATTTATGTTGTGGAAATTTTTCTACGCGCCTCAAAATGAGAAAATTTCAAAGATTTTTCAGTTTCTCTTGAATAATTCTAAAACGGCTTATCAAATCAAAAAGGTATATATTAGATAAATTAAAGCTATTTAAATTACTCGCAAAATGAAACCAATTTCATTTATTTAGGTTAAGTAGAATCGGTACTAACGCTTGTGAAAATACAGCCCCCGGGATCACTTTTGAATATCCCTAAAATTCGTACTTTTTTCGATTTTTCCCATTTTAATCATGAAGGAGCACGTTTTTGACAAAGACAACTCTATACATTTTTAAACTAGATTAAAATTTATACAATTTAAACAAAGTTTCATCTTAATTGGATAATGGTAACCCTTGCCGCAATGAGGTTGAATTTTTGAAAAAATGCAATTTTTTGCAAAAAATCTCAGTTTTTCCTTGATAAAATGAAAACCACTCATCCTAAAAACTTGATTCCTGTCTCATTCTCTAGGGAATTTTATTTTCTTGAAGGTTTATTTGAACCACTTTTTTGACTTAGAGATATCCTACAATTCCCGGACAGGATATGATCCGAATCCTCAAAAGCGTCATGAAAAATGCTGGATATCAATAAATCTAAGGGTTTTATTAAAAAAGTGGTCTAAAAAAACGTTCAAGGTAATAAAATTTTCTACATAAGGAAATAGAAATTAAGTTTCTAAGATAAGTGGTTTTGATTTTATGAAGGAAAAGCTGAGATTTTTTACAAAAAAATTTGATTTTTTTCTTAACTTCCACCTCATTTTGCAGGGTTACCATTATCCATTCAAGATAAAACTTTGTTTTCATTGTAGCAAATTTAATCTAGTTTAAAAATGTATAGAGTCATCTTTGTCGAGAACGTGCTTCTTTATGGTCAAAATGGGGAAAAATCGAAAAAATTACCAGATATAGGGATATTCAAAAGTGATCCCGGAGGGTGATTTTTGACAGGCGCTAGTATCGATTAAAATAAACCTAAATAAATAAAATTGTTATCATTTTACGCATAATTTAAAGAGCTTTAATTTATCTAAAAGTATCTTTTTGATTTGATAAGCTGTTTTAGAGTTATTCAAGAAAAACTGAAAAAAAAACTCGGAAATTTTCTTATTTTGAGGTACGTAGAAAAATTTCCACAACACAGCTTTGTGGGAAAACTTAGGGTAGTAATATTGGTGTATCAATAAAGATATTCCAGAAATAAAATCTTTACCGGCAATTATTTCCTTTTAAAATTGTAATTTGCTAGACTATAATTAAGTCTATTACTTTCACACCTTCATTTTAGGTCCTGAAGAAGGGAAAGTTTCGATTTTTGGATTTTTCCCTTCAATTGTACGCCAAACTCTACCAGCATGCCAAATTTCAGCATTCTAAGATTAGCGGAAGTACTCTAGAATTTTGATGAGTGAGCGATGAAAAAGCCTATCTTTGGCTTCTTGTAACCTGGACGGAATAAAAAATCTAAATATGAAATTAAGTTAAGCTTATTGACCAGTATTGTGGAAAAAATTGGCCTCGAACGTTTATTTCTATTTTGGTGGATTTCTAATAAAAAATGTGGGATGGTCCACTCTGCTTTTGAACGCCTGAATTGGCTTAACTTAAAATTAAAAAAAAAAACTACAAATTCGTTCATTCTCTCTTTATTAACGAGAAATAATAAACTGATCGGACACATCTATAGTAGCATTTTGCAAGTTATATAATACGGAACTGTCGATTATGTGAGCCGGACTATTTATTTAAAAGTAACCTTGCTTTTCAATATTAAAAAACACGACAACATTGTCTTAGGGAGACTGTTATCAGATTTTAGGGCCGTATTTTGTTAATGCGCCCCCTTAATATATTAAATTAATAATAAAAATAGAAAGTTTCGACTCACCTGCTCTTTGACTTCTTCAATTATTGCTTTCAATAAAACCTGTAGAAGGGAAAAAAATCAAATCACTAAAATAAATATTTAATGAATAAATAAGTTAATGTGGTCATCCACACGACTTTCCCTTACCCCGTTTATTAAGTTGAAAACTAATATTTATTAAAAAAATATCCATATGGTCTTAAAACAAATAGAAGTGGAAGTTTAAAAGGCATGAGTTAGGATTAAAAAAGGGAAGATTTAGAGATTTACTTATGATTACACATCAAGTGAAAACTAAATTATTAAGTATTTTACAGTGGATTATTGAGCTATGATTGTTTAAATCTTTGGAAAAGATTATGTAAAAATGGTTACCTTGGAATGAAAGTCCAGCTCTTCTTCGCCCTCATCATAATCATCAGGTCGGGTTGACGCCCGTGCTTGTATTGTGGCCACAGCCAAGGAAGCAATGATAATAAAACCTTTAAGGAAATTCATTTTGAGAGTTTTCAGAATAATGCTCTCTTTGGTTTTCCATTGAGGTTATATAGCCAACTCCCTCCCCCCCCTATCCATCCACTTGTTGTGTGGCTCTCATGTCCTCTATAGAAGGTCAGAATCGACTTCTATGATAACCTCATCTATTGGCAAATATCAACTTATGCGTTGTTAAATATGCGAGTTTTTCATTTGAAGATTTTTCTTTCTCTAAAATTAGATAACGTATAATCACACGACATTATTTTAAATAATTTCAAACATTCAAACAATCTCAAAGCTAACGTCCTTAATATTTAAATTAATTAAAAATATATTTATATTAATTTTGTTATTATATAAATAAATAAATAATTGCTTCAAGTGCACGCAGTGAGATGCTCGGACGATCTCTGACCTCTCCCGTTATCAAATAATAAATTGATAACAAAAAACACTGTTTTTCTGCCAAGTGTTCAAAAAAACAAACAACTTGATTATAATCAATTAAACTAAAATCTTTCCTCTCGCATGTAATAAAAATAATTGCGTCATTTTCGAATTAGATTTTTAAAAATAAAATGTCGTTTCTAACATATGGTAATTGCACTTTGTTCCAAGACTTCTATTTAGCTATATGTATAACATATATATATATATATATATATATCAAGCAGAGGACAACCTCAGTGATTTCTCTGTATAAATCAACAACCTTTCAATTAATTTATGCTGTTTTTTGATTGCGCTAGAAAGCTGAAACTTGGTAAAACGGTGCACACATGTCAATCAATTAATCTAAATTAGTAATGACGCGATGATTTCAAATAAATGAAAATGTGAAAGTCGTGTGGTGAACACACCATAGTTGATTTTTTATTTAAATGACAATTTTTGAACCTCTAATTAATTAAATTGGCAAATTCTAATATATAATAATACTAGCTGTACCCGGCGTGCCGCCTGTCCCACCTAGGTTCTCCGGGAGGGGTGCCCTGGCGGGCTGCGTCTCGGGATTGAAGTATTAGCTGCCCAAAATTGATTACCTTTTATGTAAATTGTTGTTTATATATATATAAACAACAATTTACATAAAAGTAATATATATATATATATATATATATATTAATACGAGCTGCTCCAGGCGTACTCTACAGCTCGGCCCTCCGGGCAGGTGGTCCTTGCGGGCCGCGTCTCGTTATGTGATTATTAGGTCTCCAAAATTCATTTAAAAAAAAGCTCCATTCCCAAAAAAGTATGTTTTTTTTTGTTTTGTTTTTTTAATTATAAAACCTGGCAAAAAATTAACTTTTTCATTAAATTTAGCACGTAAAATTTTAACATTTTATTGTAGTTTAATAGATAGAAGACGCTATCTCTTGGCTTAATTTGGCTATCTTATGAGTAACTCCACAATAAATAATCCACAATTTTCTAAAGAATAAATGTACAAAAAAGCTAAAAATTTCTATATTCTATGCCCCCCCCCCCTCCTTCGTCCACATACAGTCAATTTTGATAGTTGATTTTTACAGGAATAGTTTCTTAAAGTAATAAAGAATAACTCTACAAAATTTGATCAAGATCGGAGAGAGTTTTAATTTTTGCCCCCACTCACATTTTGGATAGTTGGGAGTCGAATTTCAAAAAATCCTGAAATTTCTTTTCAGATATTTGTATTTAGAATTTTATTAAGTAAAAATCAAGTAAATATCTTATCGTTCTTAATTGAAAATGAATAATTAATATAAACCTAATCCTAATTGGTTTTCTGGTAAACTTATTTCACTTTTAATTAAAAAAATTGCTCATAAAAATTATAAACTCAGTAGTAATGATAGTGATTATATTATCTTCAAAAATTTGAGAATCTCCTGTAAGGCTGAAGCTTCTCTATGTTATTCTCAGTATATCGAATTTATTGAGACTAGTGTATTCTCTAATATTAACGTCTTTTGGGACTTTATTAACGACAGGAGAAGTAACAAGCAGTTATCCATCTAATATAGTGCCTTAAATGACAGAACGGGTGGAAATAATGAACAGATTGCACAATCTATTCGCGGACTTTTTTGAAAGTATTTACGGAGGCGAAATGCGAATAATTTGCAATTTGATTCTGATGTTGTCTTGGGTTTCTGTAACAATGTCTCCCATGGGGAAGCTGAGGGGATGTCTGAAGCTATATCGGTGGATGAAATAAGTTCTGTCTTAAAAGAACTCAAACCAACTCTATCTTTGGGTGCTGATGGTATCCCAGCTGTTTCTTGTTAAAGGTTGTTCTACCCAGCTCCTCAAACCCCTTTTCATTCTATTTAACCACTCCCTTAGGGAGGGTATTTTACCTGAAATATGGAAAACAACCTTCATAACTCCCATATTAAAAAGTGGTGCTCGTAATAATATAAGCAATTACAGACCTATAGCCATAATAAGTGCTATCCCTAAATTGCTAGATAAAATCATGTATAACAAAATGTTAAAGGCCGTACTGGAAGCTATTTCAATGAAGCAACACGGTTTTGTACCTGGTCGTTCCACAGTTACGAACCTGACATTGTATACAAATTCAATATTTTCCAGCTTAAACAGAAACAAACAGCTTGATACAATCTACTTAGATTTTAGGAAAGCTTTCGATCTGATAAACCACAAAATACTATTATTAAAGCTAAGGACATATAATTTATCTTCTTCTATAATTAGATGGCTTGGCGATTATCTATTCGAGAGAAACTCTTATGTACAAATTAAAGGTACAAAATCACACAACTTTATTGCTCCATCTGGTGTCCCCAGAGGCAGTCATCTTGGTCCGTTACTATTTTTATTATTTATTAACGATTTTTAGCAAACATATCGGAATTTTGTAATGTATTATTATTCGCGGATGATATAAAGCTATTTTTGGAGATTTCTACTGAACAAGATTGCCTAAGAATGCAATCTGACTTGAATAAAATAATAAATTGGTGTGATGCGAACCTGCTTTTCCTAAACTTTGATAAATGTTTTACTATTAGATATTTCTAAAGAACCAAACCACTTTAAATTCAATTATATACTCGAAAATGGCACTACCTGTACTAGAGTTAACTCTATTAAAGATCTTGGAGTTATTTTCGACTCCAAACTCACCTTTAAAGAACACATCACGTATGTGGTGGGTAAAGCTAATCAGAGTTGGGGTTTTATTTCTCGTAGCACTAAGTCATTCAAAAGCCCTGATGTGATTAAATATTTATATTCAACTCTAACTAAATCCATACTTATGTATGCATCTGCTATTTCCAGACCGAATTTGAGGGGCGACAATGATAGGATTGAGAGAGTTCAGCACAAAGTTCTAAGAAAATTAGCATCACTTACTGATAATCCAATGTCAAGATTTAATCATAACTACACTCTTGCTGCTGAGTCCTTCTGCCTAGCTTCTTGTAAATTCCTGTATGATAGCCTCTGATTGCATATTTATATATAAAATTATGTCAGGTCAGGTAAAATGTACAGAGCTCTCTGCTCTATTTCCCCTACATAGCCCCAATTATGCATTAAGAAGAACAATGCCATTCTATCCAGAGATGCCTACTGGTAGACATCCTGAAAGAAGTCCACTTTCAGACTCTGTCATTGGTACAATGAGCTGGCACCAAAATTGGTTGAACCCTCTAGGAATTTTCCTTCGGAAATCAATAAGGTAGCGGCTTTGTTCAAGAAGCTCACGCTTGTTTATGAATAATGAATGAAATGTTAATATATAATTATGTAATGTATTGATGTATGTAATTAATATTATTGATGTATGTAATGAGTATTGTTATTTCTTATAATTTGTAAATTGAGGCTTTTTAGCCGTTGAAATAAATAAATAAATAAATAAATAAATAAATAAATAAATAAATAAACACGTTGTAAATATTTATTCCTTTTGGACTCTTTTAGGGAGTCAAAATTCAAAAACTCCTGAAATTAGTTTTTAGATATTTTAATTTAGTATTTTTATAAGTAAAAAGCAAGTAGATATTTTATAGTCCTTAAGAGATATCGCATAATCAGTGAAAACACACTTTGCCCCTTTGACCCCCTTAGGGGTCGAATTTCGAAAAATCCTTTATTAGTGAGCCCCTATGTCATAGATGTAATATCCTCTCCAAATTTTATGTTTCTATGTCCAGTGGTTCTGGCTGTTTTGATGATGAGTGAGTGAGTGTAACGGGCAAATAATTTTATATATATAATATTGTAGATATATATATATATATATATATATATATATATATATATATATATATATATATATATATCGGGATTTCTCGGGTGACTTTGACCATTTAAAGAAAGATTCCACTTTTTTGAAAATATTCGTTTATTAAAATGCAAATAAAAAATAAATATAAATATTTAAATAATTAACTTAAATTTATTTTTCATAAATATAAAAGGCCAAGTAAACAAACCATCTACCCTTTTCTGAATTAATAGGTCTAAAAAGAACTCTTCTTTTGTTCTCACTCTATTTTTATTATAACAAAAATCTATTCATTCATATTTATTTTAGGGGCTGTGAATAAAATTGAAAAATTAAATTGATTTTAAATTGATGATACTAAATCAGTGCGGTTCCCGAAAGTGAGGAAATAATGTGTACAAAATTTCATCTCAATCAGACAAATGGTGTAGGAGTCCATTAACGTCAAACAGACAGACAGACAAACAAACATTCAAATTTATATATAGTACCTGGCCACCGAGCGATGCTCGGTAACTTTTTGCTTCAGTTAATAGCTATATATTAATCCCCGAAAGCCGTCCTCGCCCCCGGACCCCCACCACTTCACCCACCTCTTGCACCCCCTCCCCCGAAACCCCGTAACGCCGTCAGACCCCAACCACTGCAACCCACCTCCTGCACCCCCACATCTACCCCCACCCCCACCCAAGCACCCAGTTTTTCCATTTCTAGCCTTCAGTGGCCCACAGATTATGTATGTATATATATATAGGTATATAAATAAATACCGTATAATAATTTTTTTTTAATTAATTAACAATTTTTGAGCTTATCAATTAAATTGCCAAATTCTATTATAGAAAAAATACGTTTGTGGAATTTAAAACCCAAATTTTAATCAATTAAATTTTTTTTTTTTATAAATTTTATTAAACCAATTATTTTACATTAATTAATGTATACATTGTATTTTTGCTTCGATTCCGGAGATTACTTCTCCACCATCGAGTGTCCTTATTCATCTTTAGTCCTTGTTTTTAATAAGAGGAAAAATCTAATTAGATAAAAAAACCTCTTTTCCGATAATTATTTCAATTCCATTATTCCCCAATCAAGTCGATTGGTTTTATCCTGTTTAATTTTAATATATATATATATAATAAATATATATTAATATTTGCTATAACCTATTAGTGGGTTTTAAAATTAAAAAAACCAATTAATAAATAAAAGATAATTGAAAAAAATGTAAACAAACTTTTTTATTGAGATTTTCATCTATCAACAATTACTTTAATTAAGAAAAGATCAATTAAGATGAAATTTGTCGAGGTCCAGACCTAGCCAGATTGCTTTTTCATCCTCAAAACTTGTTAATAGAGTGGGTTTCATCAAAATCGGTAGAGCCGTTTTCAAAATACAACCAAGAAACAAATATACAAACAAACAAACAATTTTTCCTCGTTTAATAAGAGTAGATTTTTCAATGGGGGGGGGGGGGTGATTGAAGGCTCCGCCCCCTGAGCCCTTTTATAATAAAATTGCACTAATAATATGGCCATCTGTTATAACGAATCTTGTGGTTAACATCGTGAAATCCGTTTCCCGATTTCTTTCTCCTTCTCGCTATTAACGCAACGACAGAATTGCTGGTTGTTGCGGCAAGTCGTTTGCTGCCTTGCATCATGATTATTCCCCACTAAATGACAACCCCCACCCCCACCCCCCAAACCCTTTTTTTTAATCCCGCATCTGTTCATTTTATTCTGCAATCCAGAGTATCCGCGTGGCGGTCAATAAAAGTAGATGCACCCCCTCTACATTTTGTCCTGCTTGAGGCTCATCATACCCCCACCCCCCGTTACCCCGAATACCTCTCGCATACCCCCCAGCAACCCTTAAAGCCCCGAACGTTTTCAAATGGACGCATCTGTCTTTATTAGCGTCATTCCGCTAAGTTGTAAAATTTTGATTAGATCCCCCGTCCCCCCCCCAGCCCTCCTCCAAACCCCTTGGGCCCTTCTAGATTACCCCAACGTTCAATTTCTATTAATACCCTCCAACTTGAATGTATACCTATCTATAATATTCAGGGTGAATGAAATATTAAAATTGGATTAAAATTCCTATCAAAGCACATTATTAGAAATCAGAAAAATAAGCTGTCAAGTGCGAGTCGGACTCGTCCATATCTACTCTTATTAAACGAGCAAAAATTGTTCGTTTATTTGTTTGTATATTTATTTGTATCTTAGTTTTATTTTGTTTGTTTGTTTGTATATTTGTTTCTTCGTTGTATTTTGATCTAACGATTTTGATGATGAAATTCACGGGTTAGGAGGTTTTTGGGTTGACAATTTGACCTTGAAAGCTTGTTCTAGGTCGACAAACAATAGCGTAGTTTAGTTTCCCACCTGATATAAATAAACTTTTATTTGAAACTTGTTTTCATATAATGCACTATTTTTGAGTTATAAGAAAAAAACTCACCCGGTATATATTATTTAGAAAGTTGTTAAATAAGTTTTTTCTGACGATTGATTTAGTGAGGTTGTTAAAAAATATAACAAAAATTACATCTACGCATTTTGTTGGATTTATCAACAAAAAAAGGGATGTTTTTTTGTTTGTTTTTTATTATTATTATTATTTTGTCATCCCTGTATATATATATATATATGATTCTGATTAAAAAATATCGAATCAATCCATATAGGAATGAATATAACCAATAATATACAGAGAGTAGACGTCATAGAGGGAAAACTAGTTTTTTTTTTTAAATTAATTTATTTATTGAGATTTTATTTATTTATTTTTTTTGTCAAAGGATTTTTTAAACATTCGGGTGTGAATGAAAAAAAATAAATAAAAAATCACAGGTGATAATTTCCCTATTTTCAGTTGGAAATGTTGGTACTTTATGAATGAAGTACCTGGAGCCACCGAGCGATGCACGGTAACCCCTGACCCCACCCCAACCCAACCGCGCCTCCCACCCCCGGATCCCCCACAAATGGACCCCACACGGATCAGACCTCTGATTTGGGGGGGGGGGGCGGTCGCCGGTATATAAGATCTACTTTTGATCTCGGGAGTGTATCGCGGTCGAATTGTCCAAGCGAGGGGGGGGGGGGGGCCACATGGAACTTTATTTTCTTCAATTTTAAAATTTAATGTTATAAAAAAAAAAAAATTAAATAAACATATAAAAAATGTTGATCTTCAATGCTTGGGGGAGGGGGGCGGTCGCCCCCATCGCCCCCGCCCCCCTGGATCCGCGCATGACCCCACCTCCTGCACCTCCCACATACACCCCACCCCGCACCCAGTTTTTGCATTTCTAGCTTTCTAGTGGTCCACATATTATATGTATATTTGTTTACTCGTACATCAATTTTGACACATTCGTTCATATTGATAAACATTATAAAAAAATAAATTGGAAAAAATAATAAAAAAAATAATCTATAGGATCTGAAATAAAAGATAAAATTAAATAAGATTTGTTTCCAAGTTATATAAAAAAGCCACTTTAACCACTTTATTTGTAAACACACCTGTTTTGTTATGATTTAGACACCTGTTAATTAAAAACAAACAAAAAATTCCTAATTTTAATATAATATACTAATACTAGTTTCAAGGCCCGCCTTCGGCGGCCCGTTTGCTAGCCAGGGGGCACGCCCCTGGACCCCCCCCCCCCGAAAACCACCCAGAAGCCCCACCCCCGTACCATGCCTACCCCCGCACCCACACCACCACCCCAACACTCCATTCTGCACCCTAACCCACTAACCCCCCTCGCCCCCAAAACCCCTCCACCACCCCCAACCCCGCACCATGCACCCGTTCCCAACCCCTGCCACCACACCACCACCCGCACACCAACCATCTCGGACCCCGCACCCCATCCACCCCAGACCCCACCCCGCGCCCTCCAACCCCGCGCACCACACCCCCGCCTAGCTCCCAGGACCTCACCCCCGTTATGCCCGTCGGACTCCACCCCGCACCACCCCCTGCACCCCCACCTTACTCCGCCTAACTTCTCACCCCACTCCCATTCCACCCCCGCACCCAGTTTTTGCATTTCTAGCCTTCTAATGACCCACAGATTATGTATACAAAATTTGGTTGAGTTTGGCCCAAAAGAAAGAATTTTCATTTTTCGACCCCCCCCCCCCATTTTGAGTGGTTAGTTTTTGCATTTCTAGCTCTCTAGAGGCCCAGAGATTATGTATACAAAATTTGGTTGAGTTTACTCGAAGGGCAAGAATTTACATTTTTTCACCCTCTTTTGGGTGGGTTTTTGGGGAAATTTTTTTAAACAAAAGTTGTCAGAAATCACATCCCCTACCACATTCTTTATCATAAAATTTGCCTTAGGGTTAATAGTTTAGGAGTTATTTGATAATTTTCATTAGTGCCCCCCCCCCCCCCAAACCCCCTTCTGGGGTGAAAATGTCAAAACGTTATTATATATAGCTATAAACGTAAGTTAGAAGACATCTGATGTAAATATGAAATTTCATAATAATCCCTTTAGCCGTTTTTACGTGAATCGTGAGCAACTTTTCGGAAACCACTGAAACAGACAGACAGACAGACAGACAGGAATTTTGTTGAGGTTGTTTTCGTTCATAACTCTGCTTGAAACGTGTGCAACCAAAATTTGGCCTGATTTGGAGCAATGTACAGAGAAAACCTTAATTTTATATATAATATAGATTTGTTATAACCTATTAGTGGGTTTTAAAATTAAAAAAACAATTAAAAATAAAACATAATTGAAAAAATGTAAACAAACTTTCTTATTGAAATTTTCATCTATCAATAATTACTTTAATTGAGAAAAGATCAATTTGTAGAGGTCCAGACCTAGCCAGATCGCGTTCTCATCCTCAAAAATTGTTAATAGAATTATAGTTTCATCAAAATCGGTAGAGCCATTTTCAAAATAGAACAATGATACAAATATATATATATATATATATATAAACAATTTTTGCTCGTTTAATAAGAGTAGATAGATAAGCGTTTATCTATTGTTTTTTTATATGTAGTTCATTTCTAGATTTAAACATGGCGTCCTAATGATTCCCTATTGACTGAAAATCAGCCTCGTTTAAGAGGGGGAGGGAGGGGATTGGAGACTGCCAATCCTAAGCCTGGGTTTCATAAAATGGCTGGACTGGCTGGAACTGGAGGGCGGGGCTTAACCCTGATTGGCCAATCTCCAGTCTGTTGTCCATGAGGGGAGGAGCCTATGCCTCCTGTTTCACTGGTTGCCTATACACAAGCGCTTTTCGTGTTAAGCCGAGGGGTGAACCGCGATCTAAAATCGTGTACACCTACTTCCACTTCCACTTTCATTTCCAAGTAGAAGGCAATAGATGAAGGGGCATTATCTAAAGAATTCCAAAATAATTCCACATAATTCCAAAGACGGTGTACATCTAATTCCAATCGCGGTTCACCCCTCGTGTTAAGCATTTTTCGTGTAAAACGATTTCCACTGCGTATATACCGGGTGAGTTTTTGTTTTATCTTGAGACAGTCTTATAACTCAAAAATAGTGCATTATATGAAAAAAAGTTTCAAATAAAAGTTTATTTATATCAGGAGGGAAACTAAACTACGCTATTGTTTGTCCACCTAGAACAAGCTTTCAAGAGTATTTCGAGGTCAAGTTCTGTTTTTTAAATAGAACTGATGGGTTTTTTGTTAATTGTAATAATTATTCACAGGTGGTTGTCTCGACAAAAATGTATAATTACATTTTTATTCAATTTAATTGGTTTTTTAATTTTATATCCCACAAAAAGATAATTATGATATATTTAAAGTTGGGCAATTTAATTGATTAAAAATCGAGTTTTAAATCCCACAAATATTAATTTGACAATTTAATTCCGGCCATTAATATATAGCTATTAACTGAAGCAAAACGATACCGATCATCGCTCGGTGGCCAGGTACTAGATATATAGCGTGAGTTTTTTTATATCTTGAGACAGTCCTATAGGTAACTCAAAAGCAGTGTATATGAAAAAAAGTTTCAATAAAAGTTTAAATATATCGAGGGGAAAACTAAACTACGCTATTGTTTGTCGACCTAGAACAAGCTTACGAGGCTATTTCCAGGTCTATTTCCGGCTCTACCGATTTTGATGAAACAAATTCTATTAACAAGTTTTGAGGATGAGAAAGCGATCTGGCTAGGTCTGGACCTCTACAAATTTCATCTTAATTGATCTTTTCTTAATTAAAGTAATTATTTATAGATAAAAATATCACTAAAAAAGTTTTTTTACATTTTTTTCAATTATCTTTTATTTATTAATTGTTTTTTTTTAATTTAAAACCCACTAATAGGTTATAGCAAATATTAATATATTAAATTAAAATTAGGAATTTTTTGTTTGTTTTTAATTAACAAGTGTCTAAATCATAACATTATAGTTGTGTTTACAAATAAAGTGGTTGAAGTGGCTTTTTTTATATAACTTGGAAACCAATCTTATTTAATTTTATGTTTTTATTTCAGATCCTATACTTACAATTATTTTTGTTTATTATTATTTTCCTATTTATTTTTTTATAATGTTTATCAATATGAACGAATGTGGGCAAATTGGTGTACGAGTAAACAAATAGATACATAATATGGGGCCATTAGAAAGCTAGAAATTCAAAAACTGGGTGAGGGGTGGGGTGGATGTGGGAGATGCAGGAGGTGGGGTGGGGGAGGGTCAGGGGTTTCCGTGCATCGCTTGGTGCTCCAGGTACTTAAATATATTAAATATAAGAGAGGGGTGGTAAAGTCACGTGGATGGCCACACATCAGTTTATTTCGCATCTTTTGTTTGTCCCTTCGAGTTTCTGATGATAACGTAAAAGGGGTGGAAAAATATGCGGGGGCGGATTGTGTAAATCAAGTTCAAGAAGATTAACAAAAAGGCGAGAATAAAAAGCAAAACAGCCGCCCCTTTTGACAAAAAATGAACCTCCCCAGAGATAATAAAGTGGGTAAAGAACATAAATACTGCAAATTAGGCCGGGGAAAAAAGAAAATTAGAGCATTTATAGTTGTAATTAGGTGGAGGTGGTGGGGGGGGGGGGTTTGTTGGTTAACAAGGGACGACATTGCTGCTGCTGCTGGTCATAAACAAGTCTAAATGAGAGTGCGTGGGTGTTAGGGGCCCCCTTGGGTGGGACTGTATTCTTTGCCTGGCTCAATTATTATTACACCCTCTCTCATCTTCTATTCCTTTTGATAAACTTTACTAAAAATCTTCTTTAATATTTTATAATCTAGTTAAAAATTATTACCTACATTTTATGTATGCGCGGTGACGTATTATTATTATTATTATCTATTATCATTGTGTACTAAAAAGGTGGGGAGAAAAAAATTAAACTTCTTAAGAATAAAGAAATTGATGTGGCCATCCAAACTTTTAGACCCGTATACACAGATATCTTCGACCCTACCCAGCCCCTTAAAAATCCTTCTTTTTCTTCTTTTCGCGATGGAGGGGCCAACCCAGGCCTTTAGGGGATGCACCTTTTTGGTTTAACTCCTTCTCTCATTATTATCATTAAAAAAAAACCTGGCCCTTCACTTATATTTAATACATAGATAAAAGAAAAATAGATAGGCAACTCGGCCGCCATTTTGTTTTTTGTTTGAAATTGTAGAAAATTTAAAAATGTATAGAGTGGTCTTTGTCGAAAACGCGCTTCTTCATGGTCAAAATTGGGAAAAATTGAAAAAAGTGTGAGTTTTTTGGATATTCATAAGTGATCGCGTAGGTTGTTTTTTGACATGCGCTAGTACCGGTTCTATTGAACCTGAATAGATGCAATTGTTATCATTTAACGCGTAATTTAAAGAGATTTTATTTATCTAATAGATATCTTTTTGATTTGATAAGCCGTTTTAGAGTTATTCAATTAAAACTGAAAAAAACTCCGAAATTTTCTCATTTTGAGGCGTGTAGAAGCCGTTTTCGAGAAAAAGATGATAATATATACCATATAGATATAGATACACATGAATTGCTCATTTAATAATATAAGATAATGTCATCAATAATTAAAAAAATAATATTAATTAATTTTTTAAAATAACAATATTTAGTTATATCACAGAAAGGTAGATGGCAGCATTGAAGTAGTGGTCAAACTTCAGTGAATTCGAAGTTTGAGCTTTATTATTATATAATTTTTATTTTAATTTTTTAACCCTTTGAATATTTCAAGGAATAACGATTTTATAAATCCAACCATTTATTAAATAATACGTTTATATTTTCTTCATTAACTGAAAATAATTCAGCTTAAGTATATATTTACTCTTTAAATTTAAGATTTTTTATACATAAGTTTAAAAGTAGAATAATAAAAGCATTGCTTTTACTAGCAAAATAAGGCTAAATATTTGAATTTATCAACTACATTGTTTATATTAATCAAAAGATAGCTAGTAAAAAAAGTCGAAGGGGACTAGGGGACACCCCCTCTGGTTTCATTAGGGTCAATAGGTCGATTTCAAGAAATTGAACTTCCCAGTCAGACGACAGACAGACTGGCAAAAAGTTTCTCCTTCAAGGGTATCGGCCCCAAAAGAGCTCGCCCTGGGGAAGGGGCCGGGGGGTGGTGGGGGGGTTAATATGGCCCATTTTGGAATGTTAGGATCAAGGAAAAGCAGACAAAGGGTGAAATCCTTAAAGGGGATGGAAAAATCGAGAAACCGAGTTACAAATACAACAACAACAACCTTTGAACTTTTGACCCTGATTTGTAAGGTTAGGTTCAAAAGTATAAAGGAAGTGTTTTTTAATGTTGTTATAATTACATAGAATATCTGCCAGAGCATTTATTGCAGTTAAATAAAGTACAAATTGAAATTTACAATTTATATGTAATAATATTATAATATTATAAATTAATTATGAATTAACATATACTTTTTTTTCTTTTTTTATAATGATAATGATACAAGAAGAGTTGCATCAAGAAGGTACAACCTCTGTAGTCCGTGGAGATTTAGGGATTGGGTAGCAGTCGAAGGTATCTGTGGATGCTGGTCTTGAAAGATTGAAGGTTATAAGTAGCTGGAAAGACGGTCGGGGAAGAGAGTTCCAGTCTCTAGAAGTCATAGGGATAAATGAATTGGCGAATGCGTTTGTTCGATTAGTATCTAGTTTAAGCGCGTAGGGGGTGTTGAATTTTAGAAAATCGTGTATTTCGCGCAAATGAAGCCTTTGGTGGGATTATCGATTTTATTTCGTCAGAACAAAAGCCATGGTAGTATCTATAAAAAAGGGAAAGGGCGGAGACAGATCTACGATGGGCTAGGGAGTCGAGAGTGTCAGTTAATGTAGGATCGCCTTACATAAATATTAGATAGAACTAAGAACATATGTTTGTTTATTTTCTATATCAATAATATATTGTTGTTGTTGCCATGGCAACTTAATTAGAATAAATTAATTAATTAGCTAATATGTAGCTCAAAAAAAAAAAAAAATTGCCGAAAAAGGAAAAAATGGCAAATGGCTTGTGAAATTTCTGATTTTGACAAAAAATTAGAAATATCAAGATTATAGAAATTGAATTATATTTAGGATCAGAGGGTCCTAGAGAATCGAAAAAATATATTTTATTTGAAATAACTCCAAAAAAAAAAATACTCAACCATTTTTATACAATAAATTAACAAAACTAAATAAACTGCAACGGATCGTTGCTAAACTTTATCCAAATTCATTTGAAATATTAATATGTTTATTCCTTTATTATTAATCAGATATCACTTGCAATTTGCAGTTCATGTTGACTTTAATTCAAAAATAATGATCGATTCTCATTTAATACTTGAGGAATAACCATTCTACATTGGATTTTTGACGTTTCGGTTATCATTGGTAACCATTGGTGACGACATGGAGGAATCGACTTAAAATCAAAAATAACCATCGATTCTTATCTAATACTAGAGGAATAACCTTATTGCATTCCATTTTTGATGTTTTGACTATTAATGGCAACCTCTACTGAAAACGTGGAAGAATAGACTTAAAATCAAAAAGACTAAATTCTTTTATGGCAAACAACTCAAGCTTGAGTTGAGATGAAGAGTTTGCAGAGATGATTGTGTGGTCTGATGAGGCACAGTTCAAACTCAATGGTACAGTAAATCGCCACAATTGCATCTACTGGGCCGCCGAAAATCCGAACGTCCATGTAGACAAAGCCGTTAATTTGCCAGGAGTAAATATGTGGTGTGGGTTGTCTTACCGGGGCTTGATTGGGCCATTCTTCTTTGACGGCACAGTTACCGGTGAGGTGTACCTTCAGAAGCTTCAGACATCCATTTTACCTGCCATCCGAGACTTGTATGGAGACGGAATGTATGGGGCGTATCTCGACGAAAATCTACCAGGAAGATGGATAGGCCGTAGAGGTGCTGTGGAGTATACACCACGTTCCTCAGACCTAACTCCGCTGGACTTTTACCTGTGGGGAACACAAAAGGACGTCGTTTTTCGACAAAAGCCACGCACATTGGATGAACTTCGAGAATCCATCGTACATTCATGTGCAAATATCCAACTGAACACGTTGCAGTCAGTAGTTCGTGTTGCAGTTCGGCGGAATCGTTTGTGTGTGGATGTTAATGGTGACCATTTCGAACACCTACAGCAGTGGTTCCCAACCTGTGGTCCGTAAGAACTAAAATATGGTCCGCGAAAGATTTCACAATTTAAATCAGCACGCGCTGATGCATAAGAAATAGCGAGCGTAGGATATTCTCTCGAGGTGGTCCAATTGTCACCAAGTCAGAATTTGATGAGGGGATTCCATGGAAATCGAGGAAAATCATCAAATTTAATTTTAAAACCCACAAATACCTAGTGCATTTCGAATATAAATATATAATAAAGAAGTCGGTTAAAAGTTAGGAAATATAATTTTAAAACCTACAAATAGTTCAGTAAAAGGCGAAAGATATATTCGACTTGAAAAGAGACCAGAGTGTTATTCTGCAACTTCTTATTGGGAATTTGTACATAAATTTTCATTTGAAATGAAGTATTTGTAGGTTTTAAAATTATATTTCCTAACTTTTAACCGACTTCTTTATTATATATTTATATTCAAAATGCACTAGGTATTTGTGTGTTTTAAAATTAAATTTGATGATTTTCCTCGATTTCCATGGAATCCCCTCATCAAATTCTGACTTGGTGACAATTGGACCACCTCGAGAGAATATCCTACGCTCGCTATTTGTTATGCATCAGCGCGTGTTGATTCAAACTTTGAAATCTTTCGCGGACCATATTTTCAGTTCTTACGGACCACTAGTGGTCCTTACAAAATGATAGTAACTGTAAGGACGCATTTGAATCTGATTCATTAGAGCAGTTTTGGTGTAAAAAAGCAATTTCATACACTAAAATTCGAGAAATCGCTTTGCGTTATCTTATGCTTTTCTCAACAACTTATCTATGCGAACAAGGATTTTCTGCTTTACTAATAATTAAAAACAAGTCTAGGAATTGATTGAAAGTAACTGGTGATATGCGTGTAGCTTTGAGTAAAAATATCACCCCAAGAATTCAAGAACTTGTACATAACATGCAACCTCAAAAATCTCATTGATGCAAACTGAATTATTTACTAAAAATTATATGTTTTCAATAACTATAACACTGTTAATTAATGTTACTTTTGAATTTTATGATTATGTTAAACGTTTCGATTAAAGATTATTTTTAGATTGTTAGAGTTTATTTTTTAACCTTGTGGTCCCTGCTAATAATAACGAAATCAAAATGGTCTCTGGTCAAAAAAAGGTTGGGAACCGCTGACCTACAGTGATACAGTTGGACTTAAAGCTACACTTTCACCAAAAATGAGACAACTTCATCAATTAGTTTGCAAGTTGTGGACTTTTAAACAGTGGAGACATTTTTTTGGACAAGTTTTGAGGATGAAAAAGCGACCTGGCTAGGTCTGGACCTCTACAAATTTCATCTTAATTGATCTTTTCTTAATTAAAGTAATTATTGATAGATGAAAATCTCAATAAAAAATTTGTTTACATTTATTTTCATTATCTTTTATTTATTAATTGGTTTTTTAATTTTAAAATTAAATTATTATTTATTATTTATTTAATTTATTAAAAAAACTCGATAGATTGTTATTTAATTTAAAAAAAAAATTATACGGAAATTAATTATATTTTTATATAAACTAGGGAGTGAACGCCCCCTGGATAGCCTAGTGGCACTAGAGGCAAGTTCGACAGTAGCGCCAAGCGCATGGTGGCCAGTGTTGTAAACTCAGGAGTGAACACCCCATGATTGTATCCATTCAACGAGTTGTGTAGTTCAATTAAAGGGCGTTTTTTTACGTTGTTAAGGGTGGCTTTTTTCATTTATTTATTTATTTATTTTTTATCGTAAAAGGAGAATGTGGATTAGAGTTCAAATAAACTTCCTATACGATACAATTTATTATTCCCTTTGAATAGGCTTCGGGTTTTCAATTGAAAATAAAAAGCGTTACGGGCTTTTAGCCATTTTTTTTATTAAGGGTCAAATAGAAAATTATTGATAATAATCCAATATCTCTCAACATGTAAGCGAGCATTAACAATAAATAATTAAATAGAATTATATTTTAATTGATTAATTAGCTAAAGCAGGGGTTCTCAACCTTTTTCAAGCCTCGTACCTACCTACACTGAAAAAACAATTTCTTTATAATTAACAAGCTGCAAGGCCCGCCTTCGGCGGCCCTCTTGCTAGCCAGGGAGAACCCCCCTTACCCCAGCCCTCAGACCCTCGCCCCAACCCTCTCACCGTGCACAACCCCGCCCCCACACCACCACCCCAACACTACATTCCGCACTCTAACGCACTAACCCCCTCACCCCCACTCCACCCCCAAAACCCCTCTAGCACCCCACCCCGTACCATGCACCCGTTCCAAACCCCCGCCCACACCCCACCTACCTCGGACCCCACCCCCGTGCCCTCCAACCCTGCGCACCAAACCCCCACCTAGACCCCTGGACTCCACCCTGCACCAAAACCCTACTCCGCCTCACAGCTCACCCCACACCCATTGCACTCCCGCACCCAGTTTTTGCATTTCTAGCCTTCTAGTGACCCACAGATTATGTATACAAAATTTGGTTGAGTTTGGCCCAAGAGAAATTTTTTTCATTTTTTGACCCTCCTCCCCCCATTTTGGGTGGTTAGTTTTTGCATTTCTAGCTCTATAGAGGCCCAGAGATTATGTATACAAAATTTGGTTGAGTTTGCTCCAAGGACAAGAATTTACATTTTTTCACCCTCCCCCCCTTTTTGGGTGATTTTTGGGGGAAATTTTTCTAAAGAAAAGTTGTCAGAAATCACATCCGCTATTATTATGTTTATCATAAAATTTACCGTAGGGTAATTTTCATTCGCGCGCCCCCCAAACCCCTTCTGGGGTCAAAATATCAAAACGTTATATAGCTAAAAACGTAAGTCTGATGTAAATATGAAATTTCATAATAATCCCTTCAGCGGCTTTTACGTGAGCAACTTTTCGGAAACCACTGAAACAGACAGACATACATACATACATACATACAGACAGGAATTTTGTTGAGGGTGTTTTCGTTCATAACTTTTCTTGAAACGTGTGCAACCAAAATTTGGCGTGATTTGGAGCAATGTACAGACAAAACCTTAATTTTATATATATAGATATATTGATAGAATTGAGTATTTTTAATGAGCTCTTATTTATTCCAAAGATATTTTATTAATAATCAAGATATATCGAAATCATTCTAAATACGAGTATAACCAAATTTTTAGGTATTTAATCCAAATATATTATATACCTACTTGAGTGATCTATTTTATTCTACTAGATATCTCTTAATATCAAATAAATGTCTATAAAATTTAGGGAACGCGGTGTTGGTTTATAGTGAAACATTGTTAAAATTAAATTAGGTTGGAGTTGGTGGTGTTTCACAAGGAGAAAAATTAAAATACAAAGATTTTTTTAGTTTACTCTATATATTTCGAGCTCTTAACTCATCGTCAGGAGAACATTGACTAAAGATAACATGAAATAATGAACAGAATTTATTTTAATTTTAATATGATGGACGGTTATTTATGACATAGTGTAAATATGAAAGAATTATCAGAAGGATGGAATGGCTTTGGAAAGCCGAATGACCAGATGTAGGGACAAAGGGCTGGAATAAAGAAAAGATATTTATACTTGGAAGTTGCCGAAAATTATGTATGTGTTATAAAGGAGGGCAATAAACTATGGAATGCAATGAGGGTGCATAGCGAAAATTTAATCTCTTATTTTCTATTTAAAAAAATAAATAAAAATTAAAAATAAACCCACCATACACTCCCATCGCATTCCAATTCAAATTAAATATCATTGATTAAGATGTCAATTATTGGTGAAGTTTTGATGTCTGTTTGATTGTTCAAGATGTTTTGATTAAGGTGTATGGCCTTTTTAATTTCAGCTGACTCCAATAAATCCAATTTCCTGCTTTTTGAAATATAATGTAAAGGGAGGATGGTGAATGGTTGTGGTCAAACAAATGATCTGCAAAAGCCGAGGTATAACTAAGAGGGGGGCATTTGGGTTCAAACTATTCACCTGTAGATTGTCACTGGTGTTGCATATTTTTATTGTTTTGCCTGCTATCAACGTTCTCCTGAAGTCATAATTGATACATCCTAGATATGGCAGTTTTACATAAATTTAGTTTGTTTCATTTTTTGAGATGTTGTTATTTTTATATCGAGAACTCCTCAAATGTTTATTTATTATTTGATCTGGGTAGTTGTTTGATCTTAATTTTACTTTCAGATCATTTAGATCCGATTCTAAAAATATTTTTGATGTTGTGTCCATGATCTTTTCAAGGGCGGATCCAGGAATTTTTTATGGGCGGGGGGGGAGGGGGTGAATGTATATAAGGTGCCCGATGTATATAAGATCTACTTTTTATTTCGAAAGTGTGTCGCGATCGAATTGTCCAAGCGGGGGGGGGGGGGGGGCGTCTCCCCACACACACATAGAACTTTATTTTCAATTTTTTAAAAAATAAATGTGTTTTTTTTTTTACAAATTTTTTGGCAGGCACGGGCCTCTATGGGGGGCGGAGGGGGCGACCGCCCCCCCTGGATCCGCCCTTGGATCTTTTTGTAGGAGTTTTTCATTATATTTATTTTTTGAGTTATTGGGACAAAAGAGAAATAATTTAGTAAGCATAAGGTTTTTCATAGTGTTTGAAAAGTAATTCGCCATTTTTTATTTCAATTGTCAGATCCAAAAAAAAAATTAAAAAACTAAAAATAATAAAACATGAACATTTATTAAATAAATTTCATTTATTCATTTCAAAATTTTCTATTATTAATACGAAGGAGCTAAATATAAAAAGATAAATTATAGAAATATTAATATATATTAAAATTAGATTACCTCGTAACTTAAATCAAATAAAATAATTAATTCAAGCAAATGAATAATTAAATTAAATATTTGTATAATCCATTTGATTGAATATAGATTCTAAATCAAATGAATATACTCATCTTTTAGTCAGAAATACATACCTATATTTATTATAAATAAAAAAATATTCAAATTTATATCATTTCTTATCCTAATTACGTATTATTCAATTTAAATTTACAAATATTAAATTTAACTATTCCACTATTTAACTCAAATATCAATATTTTCATATTGGTGCTTGGTTCAAATAGCGGCATCTTAACAATTAATATATCTAGATTTGATCCTAAAATATGAGAATACTTAAAATACGTATATCATTTATTGATATTGAACAGAGATCGATTTCGCCATAATTAATTTCACCATCTATTGATATTAAATATAATTTCTTAACTATAAATATATCGTTTTTTTCAGTGTAGGTATTCAGTTTCAATTTCATAACCTGTCTAATTCAACGTGTTAGCATTCCAGCCCCTTCCATTTTGTTTCCTCCCCCCCTCTCCACCCCCCACCCCTCCACCCATATATTTTAACCTGAGAGGCTCACCCTCTCATCAACTCTAAAGATTAATATCTTTATTTTTCTATTCTCTTATATAATAATTATCCCCGGGTGTGAATTTCTTCACTCCTCCCCCCCCCCCACCTTTTTTTTTTGTTTTTCCCTCTTTATTTATTTTTTTTTCTCTACTTTCGCCTTGTCAGCAAAAAGACATTGTCAAAGAGAGAGATGGGGGCGCCGCAACGTCTTTTCATATTTTCATTTTTCCCTTACCCCCCACCCCAACCCCCTTTACCCCTTACTACTACTACTACTACTACTATTCATCAGCCCTTTTTTCACTCTCTCTCTCTCTCTCTCTCTGTCTTTTTTTATGCGGTTTCCATCTCGCTGCTAATTCGCAAGACGAAAAATCCCAGCCATCTTCTTTTAAGATGAACATCTCAGCCAGGGGGGGGCTGAGGGGGTGGCTGTAATTTATACACCCTCCCCTGCCCTCCACCCCCACCCTTAATAAACATTGTCAAGAGAATTTTAAAAGAGAAATTCATCATCTCACAACGAAATAAAATCATAAACGTTATCTCTATCTCTCTTCTTACAAAATAAAAAATTTAATATTTTTAACAGTTGATATTTTACTTAATTTTCACACATAATTAATTAAAATTATTTATTAAATAATTTATTAGTGATCTACAAAGTGAGAGTATACGTAGAAAATTCTAGGCGGCTACTCCACATTTCTCTTCAAAATATTTTGTTCTATTGTAATTTATCAATTTCATTTAAAATAAATAAATAAGAGGGGTCGGGTAGCGCAATCGGTTAAATCACCAACTTTTCTAATCCGATTAGGAGAACATCAACCTAGACTTCATCAGTTCGATTCCAGCAAGAAGCAAAGTGAATTTATTTGAAAATAATAAATAACCGGCCCCTCGGCTCCAGAAACTGACAATCTCTGGTTCTACAAAACCTCGCGCATGCGCAGGACAAAATTTCGTAACAAGCATCCATGAATCGTGAGAGGCAAAAACAACATTACCCCAGGTGGTAACCAATCCACCCACCCTCGAGTGGCAACCGGGCATTCAGATTCTGGGGAATCCGGACCATCACGAAGTCAAGGAAGAAACAATGGAAGAATAACACCAAAAATCCATACATATCTGGGAACCTTTAACATCAACACACTCATCCGGCCAGGAATAAATTACATAGCCTGACCATGGAACTCGATAACACGTTCCGGAAAAAGATAGAGGCGTGGAAGGTCCAACCAGAAAGAAACATCAAGCTTTGCTTAATCCCAAGGGTCCAAAAGCAACAAATAAATAAATAAATAATAATATCTTGATTTTCTGCACTATAATGTACACTGAAAAAACGATATATTTATAGTTAAGAAATTATATTTGATATGAATAGATGGTGAAATCGATCTCTGTTCAATATGAATAAATATAAAATAAGTAATTTTAAGTTTTTTCATATTTTTGGAGCAACTATAGATATATTAATAGTTAATATGCCGTTATTTGAACCAAGAACCAATAAGTAAATTATAAAAATATTGTTATTTGAGTAAAATAGTGGAATAGTTATATTTAATAGTTTGGTTATTTAAATGGAATAATAGGTAATTACGACAAGAAATGATAAAAACTTGAATATAAATTTCCTAATTATATAAAAATTTATTTATCATGATCTATTAGCGGGTTTTAATATAATAATATAAATTTTAACTTATTTATCAAATATTAATGATCAAATATTTAATTATTAAATAAATAATTATTAAATTGAAAAATCACAACAATGAAAATAAGTGTTTATAATGATCTTAAAACTTCATTATACACAGATTCAAGAGATTATATTCATCTTAATTGAACTATTGAAAATTCTTAAGTTTAAAAAATTTTATTTCTCGTCTCAATCTAGTAGATAGTTACCAATTGTATTACCATAATGAAAATGGAGCATTTTTTGTTGAAGACATAATTGAAATGATCTTAATTTATGTGGTGTATGTGGAATAATTGTTATGGTGCTGCCATTGAAATGGATGCCGAGCGTTTTCCTGATAGGAATACACCCTCACAAGCTTCATTTTATCGTGTTGTAAATCTGTTTAAAAAAAATAAGGAAATTTATACTGGAATTCATCCAGAAGAATTGCGATACACTCTGGAATGTCAGAGAACAGTGTCGCAAAATTATTAATTATTATTAAATTAATTATTTAATAATTAAATATTTGATCATTATTATTTGATAATTAAGTTGAATAATTGTTAAAAATAATTATTAGAATTTTTTTGAGATTTAATTGATTTAATATTTTGTTTATTTGATGTCGTATAAAAAAATAGTTCTAATAAAATTTGTTCAGTTTTTTTAGTAAATTTAGGCAATGTAAAGAAAAATATAGGTTTCTATTTAAAAAACAGAACTTGACCTTGAAATACCCTTGAAAGCTTGTTCTTGGTCAACAAACAATAGCTTACTTTAGTCCCCCCCCTGATATAAATAAACTTTTATTTGAAATTTTTTTCATATAATGCATTGTTTTTGAGTTATAAGACTGTCTCAAGATAAAAAAACTCACTTAAATTTCCTAATTTTTAAAATATTTTTATATTTGTAATGATATTTTTGTGAGATTTAAAATTGAAAAACCAATTATATAGTAAAAATGAAATTGAATACTGCAAAAGGGTCGGCTATAAATTACCTAGATAAAGATAATTGGACATCTCTTCATGCTGCAGTACAGGGCCGTACCTAGGATTTTTTCGGTAGGGGGGTTAATATCTCCTTCAAAAGCCATATACATCTCATTCTTCATTCCAGGGACGCCAAGATTCAGATCAGCCGCTGAGAAGCACCACCCATACCCAACCAAAAGCCGAAGCAGATATAAAAATAAATAAAAATAATAATTATAAAAAAAACAAAAACATTAATTCAAAACTTTAATTTCAGTAAAGCTCAATAGGAATATAATCATATTTAAAATCTCTAAATTTTTTATCATAATAATTTGTGCAAATTTCTATCCCAACAACTATTTAATTTAGAAAAAAATAAGAACTTAGCCATTGTATTTATTACTAGTTATACTACCAATTCAATTGACGTCCGAAAATTTCCCTTATATTTTCAGTCGAATATAAATACTTCAAATTTCATATAAAATATATTATTGTTTGCATGAATTTTAGTTATGAAAATTAAACAAGAATTTTGTATTTTATTTTTGTAAAATCAATACCAAAAGTGAAATTATAATTGCAATAGTAGCTATATGTTATAATATATGCGTTTTCGATAATGTGTATTATTATTAACAGGAAAATGTGTATGTAAAATTATGCAAACGAAATTATTATATATGATTATGTCTCGATATATAATTTATACAGAGACATAGACAGCTGTTTAGCGAAAACAGGGGGCACCACGAGAAGGCAGCTGTCGCCACCCCCACATGGATAGATAAATAAATAATAATTAAACGGAGATCGTTAATATAATTTTGATCTCAAATTACAAAATATACTAATAGAGTGATACTTTTAAATATTTCCTTTATTTACAAATGTATAAATCACTTGGAAATACAATTTGAAATTTTAAAGTCGAAAATAATGAAAATTTCAAGGCTAGACGTCTTTTGGAACAAATAGGAGACATTGTATTTGTACCAAAATACGTCTACACTTGAGATAAGTAATTGTTAAAAGACCTTTTCCGAATCAAATACCAGTACAATGTCTCCAATACTGCAATTTGTTTCGAATCAAAGTCTTAAAACATTAGAAATTTTGTATAAAAATTTTGTCAAATATTTGTATTTAAGACACAAATATAAAAAATTTGTAGATCTGAATATCATGAGAGAAAGTTCGTTATTGACTCATGCATTAAATCATAAACAGAAAAATAATTAGATTGAAGTTTAGAGGCGATTATTTTTATAAGTGAATTATTTTGAAGGTTATTTTTTTAACCGAAATTGAAATTATATTATCTATCCATGTGAAATAATTTTATTAGACTGAAAATATAAAGGCGATATTGTTTCAAACCAATATCTCATATTTAATTTAGAAACAAGTAAAAATTTTAATTTTTTAATTTATTTCTACTTAATCATTTAATTTTAATGTTAGTATTAGTAGGACGAGCACCTACCTAGAAAAAGAAAAAAAATATATTAGCAAAATTATATAGTGAAATTATGATATTTTTTATAGAAATATTCCAACAAAATTATATTTATTTATTTTATTTGATCGTTTTTTTGAAAAATTGGAAAAAAGAATTGAAAAATTTAGAGTATTTCTTAATTATTTAAATATAAGAATAGAGTATTATAAAGATGTGTTACCTTAACAACCAAAGACTCATGCCTGGACCTGGAATACTCTGACCCCACAGGAACACTCTTCTTACACTCGCGCACAATTAAAAATATACTCGCGAAACATTTCGATGGAGGAATAAGGATTTGTGAAAACAGGGATTGAATTTGGATAGGATATGAGAAAGGATATAAGCTCACGTGGGCAGGGACGCCAGCCCCTGAAGTAGATCTGTACATCTTTATTTTTAAGAATAAAGAATTACACAACTACCCGTTACCCTAAGATAAAGTATTTGGTTTTCAAGAAAATAAGAAAATCAAATACTTACTCTAAATGTTAATATTAGTATGACGAGCACCTACCTGAAATAAGAAAAAAAATATTATTAGTAAAATAATATAGATAATTTGAAGTATTTTTTTATATAAACATTCTAAAGAAAATTATATTTAATATATTATTTATTTAATTTGAAATTTTTTATTAAAAAATCGAAAAAATTATTTGAAAAATTTAGAGAATTTCTTACTTAAATATGAATAGAATATTATAAAGATATTTTACCTTTACAGAAGAGATAAAGTCTTCTGCTTGGACCTGGAATACTCTGGCCATACAGGAACACACTTTACACTCCCGCACAAGTAAAAATATACTCGCGAAACACTTCAAAGGAATATGGATTTGTGAAAACAGGGATTGAAGTTGGATAGGATTAGGGAAAGGATATAAGTTCACGTGGGTAGGGACGCCAGCCCCTGAAGTAGGTCTGTAGATCTTTATTAATATCAATAAAGAAGTACACATCTACCCATTACCGTAAGATAAAGTATTTGATTTTCCATAAAATAAGAAAATCTAATACTTAATCTAAATGTTAATATTAATAGGACGAGCACCTACCTGAAAAAAGAAAAAAATATTATTAGAAAAATAATATAGAGAATTTAAAGTATTTTTTATACAAATATTATAAAGATAATTATATTTATAACATTATTTACTTTGGTTGAAATTTTTTATTAAAAAAATCGAAAAAATTACTTGAAGAATTTGAGTATTTCTTACTTATATATGAATAGAGTATTATAAAGATATCTTACCTTTACAGAGAAAGTCTCCTGCTTGTACCTGGAATACTCTGGCCAGAATTGTTAATATTAGTAGGACGAGCACCTACCTGAAAAAAGAAAAAAATTATTAGTAAAAACATAAAGTGAAGTGAAAGTATTTTTTTTTTAATATTCGCAATAAAATTATATTTTTTTTTTATTGAAAAATTATAAAAAAAGTACTTGAAAAATTTATAGTATTTCTTACTTATATAATTAAAAGAATACAGTATTATAAAGATGTTACCTTTACAGCCAATGCCTCGTGTCTGAACCTGGAATACTGTGACCCCACAGGAACGGAACACACTTACGTACACTCCCGCACAAGTAAATATATACTCGCGAAACACTTCGAAGGAATATGGATTTGTGAAAACACGGAATGAAGTTGGATAGGATTAGGGAAAGGACATAAGCTCACGTGGGCAGGGACGCCAGTCCCTGAAGGAGGTCTGTACATCTTTATTTATAAGAATAAAGAAGTACACAACTACCCATTACCCAAAGATAAAGTATTTGATTTTCCATAAATGAAGAAAATCTAATACTTACTCTAAATGTTAATATTAGTAGGACGAGCACCTACCTGAAAAAAGAAAAAAATATTATTAGTAAAAACATATAGAGAAGTGAAAGTATTTTTTAATCAAATATTCTAAAGAAAATTATATTTAACATATTATTTATATAATGGTTTTTTTATTTTTTAAAAATTATAAAAAAAGTACTTGAAAAATTTATAGTAATTCTTACTTATATAATTATAAGAATAGAGTATTATCAAGATATGTTACCTTTACAGCCAATGTCTCGTGTCTGAACCTGGAATACTGTGACCCCACAGGAACGGAACACACTTACGTACACTCCCGAACAAGTAAATATATAGTCGCGAAACACTTCGAAGGAATAAGTAATTGTGAAAACACGGATAGAAAACAGTTGGTTAGGAATAGGGATAGGACATGATTCTCTTAATATTTGGGCGGGCAGCGATGTCAGACCCCTGAAGTGGATATGTATATCTTTATCTATAAGAACAATAGAAGTACCTACCTACCCGTTACTTAGATATTAATATTTTATTCACGTTCGCAAATTTAATAAATAAATTTATATTTAATGGCTTCTTGGATTCTATGCAGTTAATTAATATAAGGGATGAAGAGTTGTTTATTAGTGAGGGTTGGAGTCAGTTGAGAGGGTGGATGAAGGTGGAGAGGCTATCTTGTAACACTGACAGTTGATGTTTCCCTCGTCACTGATTGACACATACTGACCATCTCCCTGTCTCTCTCTCCCCCTTATATAGCCCTCGCAACGGGGACCCATTGTCCCTATCTCCCCCCTCATTTACCCCTCCCTATCTCCCCCTCCTTCTATACCCCTCACTGTCCCTATCTATCTCACTAAATTTTCACTTCTCTACCAATTTTTTAGCCGTGTTTACTGAATACCATTCGACTTTCACTCACCTCTAACGATGAACTCAAAGTAAAATTCAAAATTGGTTACCAAGAGTACTGGCATCAAAAAACAATACCAGTTTTCTACCCTGGATTGTCGGCAATAGTACTAAAGTTTTTAATTGAATTTCATTCGTCTTATATGGCTGAGCGTGGATTTATGTTTATCTTATTATTTTTTATTTCTTATAGTGACCATGCCAACTGGCGACGAAAATGTAATCTTTGGGGGATGATTTATTAAACGTCGAATACAAAGGGACTCGCTGACGCTCCTCTAGGATCTGTGAACTTGTTTACCTATGATATATACTATAGTAAAATATTTACTCCACTTCTTTTAAATGGAATTCTTTCAATTCTTTCATGTGGATTCCTCCATGTCTTCAGCAATGGTTACCAATAAAAACCGAAACGCCAAAAATCCAATATAGAATGGTTATTCCTCAAGTACTAGATGAGAATCAATCGCTATTTTTGATTTTAACTCGATTCCTCTGTGTCTTCGGCAATGGTTACCAATGAAAACCGAAACGTCAAAAATCCAATATAGAATGGTTATTCCTCAAGTACTAAATGAGAATCAATCGCTATTTTTGATTTTAACCCGATTCCTCTATGTCTTCAGCAATGGTTACCAATAAAAAGCGAAACGTCAAAAATTCAATATAGAATGGTTATTCCTCAAGTACTAGATGAGAATCAATCGCTATTTTTGATTTTAAATCGATTCCTCCATGTCTTCAGCAAAGGTAACGGATAAAAAAACAACGTAGTTGCTATGGTTACTTATAAAATTTCCTCCCAAATTTTTAGCATTTCACAGAGAGAAGCCTATCCATTCTTACTTAAGCAAGTTTAAATGACCTATATTAAAACGATTAAATGAATAAATTTTAAAGAATTTAAAAAAGTACTATCTTACTCTTGAGTAAAGTACTTTAAAATATAATTTTACTAAAAACTTTATTTAATCTTTTTTGTGGTCCCTAAAGTACTTAATTAGGATATTAAATTTCATCAAAATTGGTTAAGTCGTTTTCAAGATATTTAGAAAAAACTAAAAAAGTACCGAAATAAAGTACTAATGTTTGTGGGCCGATATGTACCAAAAACTAATCAGCGCTTCATTTTGTTAAAATAATGTTAGGTTTTCAATTTCATTTCAATAGGTGCAACGGTGTGGAAAAAATCGTGGGCCAAAAAAACGATAACATCCATCCATCCATCCATATATACATACATCCATACATCCGCACGCACTAAATGAAAAAATCGCACTTTTTGGCCTCTCGACGAGACCCCATGTAATTTTTGGCAAAATCGTCACGTGCTAAAATTCAACCTAATTGAATACTACAATTTGTGACTTTAATTGAGTCCATGGGTTCCGTAGTCTTTACCTGAGGACCCTTTAAAGCCACGCTTGCCGCGAGACCGATTACAATACTTTCCCCATGCTTCGCATTGGATAAAGTAAAAAATTTAGACTAAAAACAATTTGGCAAGAGCGCATTTATTTAACCAGCGAAAGATTTTTTCAAAATTATAATTTTCATAAGGCGTTGATTATATTTGTTAAAAATAACAAAACGATTTTTATAGAAATTTACAATGTAATTTTATCTGTCATTTTAATATCAAAATTTTCAATCTCTTACATTGGTGCTAAATTAGTCAAACGAAATTTGTCTACTAAAATGTGTGTCTCATTTGAAATTTTAGTAGACAAATTTATTAATTTTAAATATATTATATATTAATATATATTTAATTTTTGGAAATAATTCTTAAAATTTTAGTAGACAATTTAATTTTAAAATATATATATATTATATATATTTAATTTATAATATAAGTTTTAATGAGATATGATTTAATGGGATAATGAGATTAATTCTTAATTTAATTTCATTTGACATTTTAGTAGATAAATTAATTTTAAAATTATTATATATAATTAATATAGAGACACATTTTAGATAAATTTAAATATTGAAATGTATTATTAAAAAAGAAATTGGTTTCCAACCAATCGGGAATTTCGAGAGAAATGGTTGCATGCTCTAATAAAGTATTTATAAAGCATTTACTGACTTTCTTTGATCAATATTCATTATCCAAAAAAATATTTTTTTTCAAAACATATAATTACGGACAGCTAATAATCACATCTCGAGACGCTGCCCGCCAGGGCCACCAGTCCGGAGGGCCGAGCGGTAAGGCACGCCAGGTACTGCTCGTTGGTACATAAACAGCAAAAAGTTTGGGCCTTATGAACTATGAATCCTTATTGTCTGTTCTATATACTCTAGGATTAACTTTTTTCTAGTATTGTCGCGAAACAACTACCTTAATGTGTAGAACTTGTGGCCGAAATGCTAATACCACCTGTTGGTGTGTTTTGCCTTTTAGGCCAGGTGGACCTGTGGACGCAGGAGGCCCAGGGCTGCGCCTGTCCCTGGAATGCCACCCTGCGCACTTGTGCCTGCTGCGTCCGCGACGGGGGTTGCCACTGCGGCAAGGCGTCGCCACACCGGTGCGCCCAATGCGGACTAGAACGACATTGCAACAACAGTAAGTGATCAATTAAACAATTATTTTTCAACTCCCTACCCCATTTTTTTGGCTCCAGGGAGATTGGGCCTGAGCATAAGGCAAGAAAAGTATCGCCTGCCTACGTCATCGCGCACTCACAGTCCGCCATCTTGAGTCGATCAACAAATTGAGATTTCCATATGGTCCTATACTAAAATATATTTCGATTTTCAAAATTATAAGGTCTCCTAAATAAAATATGCTGACTTGTTCTGATGTGGCCATCCACTTGAGTTTACCATACAACCTGGGCCATATAATTATTTATAATCATGTAGGGGGTAGTTTTAGCATTATTAGACTTCTGGGGGTCCACTGATTATGGCGTAGATTTTTAATTTTTAACCCCCCTCCACCCCCCTTAATTTTGGGTCGATATCCACGAAAATCTAATCAGGTCTTAATCTCAATGGACAAAAATTACGTGTGAAATTTGGTTTCGATATTCACACTAGTTTTTGAGCTAGCTCGTGCACAAAAATTTGGTAACGGACAGACTAACTAACAGACATTTTTACAAAACAATTATTATCTCGAAAAATATAATTTTTTACATGTTCTACATGTTTTTACATGTGTATAAAATAATTATCTAATTTAGTTACAACACAAACTACGAAATTGTTACATGAAATCACTTTTTGAAGTCGGTACCAAACATATACATTTTATGAATCGAACTGGACGTTGTACGTTGGGCAGAGTACGTTCGCTTATATAGTTTGTTTAGCACCGACTTCAAAAAATGATTTGATCATGTTAATATTTCGTCGTTTAGTTGTAACTAAATAAGATAATTATTATCTTTTGGAGGATTTTATTTTATTTTTAAGTTATTATTATTTTATTTATTGCATTTAAGTTTTTTGAAGTCGGTTTTATTTATTTTTTTCAAAAATTTATTTTTATTTTTCTCTTTTTAGTGATGTTATTAATAGTGACTTAATATAAAACCTTGCATGCATCTCGTAAGAGAAAGCGTCGGGCGAATGAATCAGAAAATGATAATAAAATTCAATTCATAAATATAGAAATTCTCTCAAAATGTTTGCGGGTTTTAAATGAATGTTATTTAAGATTTTTTTTATAATAGATTTTATTTATCATAATTTCGATTATTTGCTCATAAGAATTGGAGATTTATGTTATTTCGTCATTGATCCAATGATCAGAATTTGACTAAATTAATATGGCACCATCCCTAAGATACCCACTTTCCAATAAAAAGAGAATCATCAAAATCGGTTCATAAACAAAGAAGTTAGGCCTGAACAAACCTAACAAAAAGGTCTAATACCAATGAAAAAAACAGGACCAATCGGAAGCTAGACTGAACCCAATGCAAAAGAAATCATAAAAATCTGTTCACAATTGGCGAAGAAATCAGATAACATATACACAAAAAAAAATAATAAAACAGTCGAATTGAGAACCTCCTCCTTTTTGAAGAAAAAAATAGGACCATTATATCATTTTTTCAATCTCAACTTTTATTTAATAAATCGTTTTTAACCGACTTTGAAAAAAAGAGTAGATTATCAATTCAACGTAATGTCTGTTTTTTTTTGTGTTTGAACATTTATTGCTCGTTACCATGGACCGATTTGATGATTCTCTTTTATCGGAAACAGTAGTGAACCGATTTCGATGATTTTTTTTTTATTGAAGGGTACCGTAATGATGATCCCATATTAATTTGATCAAGTTCTTATTAAGATGATGTTTGCTTGTCGATTTCTCTTCACCATGTATGTGTATGTTTTTACTTTACCATACAGGGGTATGGTCAATTATTGTCAGAAAAAAGTGTTCTTTTTTTCAAAATATCTCAAAAACGGCTGAAAGTATTTCGATTAAAAAAATTGAGCAAAACAATGGCATTTCGCTCTACAAAAAAGCTCAAATAAGTGAACATCGAAAAAAATTATATTTTTCGAGATAATAATTGTTTTGTCAAAATCTCTATTAGTCTGTGCGTTACCAAATTTTTGTGAACGAGCTAGCTCAAAAACTAGTGTGAATATCAAAACCAAATTTCACAGGTAGTTTTGGTCCATTGAGATTAAGAGCTGATTAGATTTTGGTGCATATCGACCCAAAATTAAGGGGGATGGAGGGGGCGGTTAAAAATTAAAAATCTAGGTCGTTTGAGAAAACTCAATCAAATTTTGTATACATAATCAGTGGACACCCAGAAGTCAAAAATTCAAAATCTAACCGCCCAAAAAAAGGGGGGGGGGTCTAAAAATGAAAATCTTGGCCATTTACCAAACTCAACCAAATTTTGTATACATAATCAGTGAGACCCCAGAAGTATAAAAATGCAAAAACTAACCCCCCCTACATGATTATAAATAATTTTATTAAATATGAATGTAAGTGAGGGGCCAGGTTGTATGGTAAAGTCAAGTGGATGGCCACATCAGAATACGTCAGCTTATTTTTTTGTAGATTCAGAATACGTACAGACACATATAGGGTTCTATTTAAAAAACAGAACTTGACCTTGAAATACCCTTGAAAGCTTGTTCTAGGTCGAGAAAAAAAAACGTAGTTTAGTTTCCCCCTCGATATAAATAAACTTTTATTAGAAACTTTTTACCATATAATGCATTGTTTTCGAGTTATAAGACTAGCCGCTGGTTCTTAAATAATGAGCTGAAATTTGGCATTCAAGCTTATTAGACATAAAGTGACATAAAATAATTACGTTGATCAGTATAAATAAAATGACATAATCAATAGTTAAATAAAAATTGAATTTATATTTATTTATTTATTTTTTTAAACTTGTTAGGATAAAATTTTCTCTCCTATTATTAATAATAATAATTAAAATGATAAAGATAATATTTGTGTGAGTGAATTCACAACTTTTGTTCTCGCTGAATACAAAGTGAAAGGGCATAACAAAAGAATAAAAATGACGTCATAAGCAATGTGGTCAATTATGACATTTAAATTGACTTAATTAAGTCATTTAATTAAGACCCGCAAGCGGAATTCTTCTTTCTCTTTCTATATTATTATTATTTATTATTTAATTAACTCTCGCATATTGTTTGCAATTAAAAATTGTATAAAAATTTAAATAATAAATAAATATATGCCTATTGGAATGAATATGGAATTGGAATAATTATCGGAAAAGAGGTTTTTTTATTTAATTAGTTTTTTCCTCTTATTAAAAACAAGGACTAAAAAATGATCAAGGACAGTCGATGGTGGAGAATTAATCTCCGAAGTCGAAGCTCAAATACAATGAATACATTAATTCATGTAAAATAATTGCTTTAATATTAATAAATAAATGGCTTTTTAACCGACTTCAAAAAAGGAAGAGGTTCTCAATTCGAATAATTTTTTTTTGTGTCTATGTTACCTGATTTCTTCGCCAAATGTGAACCGATTTTGATGATTTCTTTTGTATTGGGTTCAGTCTAGTTTCCGATTGGTCCCGTTTTTTTTTCATTGTTATTGGACCTTTTATGATATGTTTGTTTAGGAATAACTTCTTTGTTTATGAACCGATTTTAAAGATTCTTGCTTTATCAGAAAGGTGATACATTAGGGGTTGGTCCATATTAATTTAGTCTAGTTCTGATGATATGATCAATGACGAAATAACATAAATCTCCAATTCTTATGAGTTAATAATCGAAATTATAATAAATAAAATCTTTTATAAAAAACAATCTTAAAACATTCATTTAAAACCCGCAAACATTTTGAGAGAATTTCTATATTTATGAATTTAATTTTATTATCATTTTCTGATTCATTCGTTCGACGCTTTCTCTTATGAGATGAATGCAATGTATTATATTAAGTCACTATTAATAACATCACTAAAAAAGATATTTTAAGAAAAAAATAAAAACCGACTTCAAAAAATCTAAATGCCAAATCAAATAAAATACTACTAAAATGGTATAAAAGTTAATTAATTATCTAATTTAGTTACAACTAAACTACGAAATATTAATATGAAATTACTTTTTAAAGTCGAGTGCCAAACATATACTATTTTATAAACGAGCGTACTCGACAAATCGTACTAAGTACGATCTGGCGAATGCTCGATTCATAATAGTTATGTTTTAGACTGACTTCAAAAAGTAATTTCATATTAATATTTCGTAGTTTAGATCGCTAACTAAATAAGATAATAATTTATTTTATACCTTTTAGTGCTGTTTTATATTGTTGCATTGAATTTTTTGAAGTCGAGTTTTTGATTTTTAACCGACTCCAAAAGAGGAGGTTCTCTATTCGATTGAATTCTTTTTTTTTTTTTTTTTTTTTTTTTTTGATGTTACCTCATATCTCCGCCAATTGTCAACCGATTTTGAAAAATTTTTTGCATTGGGTCCAGTTTAGCTTCCGATTGATCGATCATTTTTTTTCGATTTTACATCATAGGTATTAGACCTTTTTTGTAAGTTTGTTAGACACTAACCTCTTTGTTTATGAACCGATTTCGATAGGTTCTTTTTTGATAAAGGGGTGTCTTAGGGATGGTGTCCATATTAATTTGAATCAAGTTCTGATGATATAATCACTATTAATAGCATCACTAAAAAGAGTAAAAATCAAAATTTTTAAGAAAAAAATAAAAACCGACTTCAAAAATTAAATGCAACAAATATAAAAATACACTAAAAGGTATAAAATAATTATTATCTTATTTAGTTACAACTAAACGACGAAATATTAACACGAAATTACTTTTTAGAAGTTGGTGCCAAACATATACCTTTTATGAATCGCACTCGACGGATCTTACTTAGTACGTTTGGCGGGTACGCTCGCTTATAGGTATAGTTTGTTTGGCACCGACTTTAAAAAGTAATTTCGTGTTAATATTTCGTCGTTTAGTTGTAACTAAATAAGATAATAATTATTTTATACCTTTTAGTGTATTTTATATTGTTGCATTTAATTTTTTGAAGTCGGTACTTTTTTATTTTTTCTTAAAAATTTTTATTTTTCTCTTTTTAGTGATGTTATTAATAGTGATCATATCATCAGAACTTGACCAAATTAATATGACACCATCCCTAAGACACCCCTTTCGGATAAAAAAGAACCATCGAAATCGGTTCATAAACAAAGAGGTTAGGTCTAAACAAACCTAATAAAATAATGGTCTAATACCTATGAAAAAAAATCGAAAAAAAATGGGACCAATCGGAAGCTAGACTGGACCCAATTGCAAAAAATATTTCAAAAATCGGTTGACAATTGGCGGAGATATGAGGTAACATAGGCACAAAAAAAAAAAAAAAAAAAAATTCAATCGAATAGAGAACCTCCTCCTTTTTTGAAAGTCGGTTAAAAAAGAAAAATAAAAATAATTTTTTTAAAAAAAAAATAAAACCGACTTCAAAAAAACTAAATGCGACAAATAAAATAATAATAACTTAAAAATAAAATAAAATACACTAAAAGGTGTAAAATAATTATCTAATTTAGTTACAACTAAACGACGAAATATTAACATGAAATTACTTTTTGAAGTCGGTGCCAAACATATACATTTTATGAATTGCACTCGACGGATCTTACTTAGTACGTTTGGCGAGCAAGCTCGCTTATATAGTTTGTTTAGAACCGACTTCAAAAAGTGATTTCATGTAAAAATTTCGTCGTTTAGTTCTAACTAAATAAGATAAATATTTTATACCTTTTAGTGAATTTTATTTTATTTTTAAGTTATTATTATTTTATTTGTTGCATTTAATTTTTTTGAAGTCGGTTTTTTTTCTTATAAAATTATTTTTATTGGAAAAATGATGGAAATGTACCCCAAGAATAATAATAAATAAAAATAAAAAAATAAATTATCATAATATTATTTCCGTCTTAAAAACTGACGTTTCGGAGGGTCTCATTTGAAAAAACGAACTTTTGACCCCTTTTATGAAAAACGGAAATAAAGGTAATCTTAGCACTCCCTGTATAATATGGAGTCGTTTTTCCGGCGTAAATTAAATACTTCGGGTCTGTCTAAACTACAACCAAAATATCAACTTTTCATGAATTGAGCGCACTAATTTATTTAAGTTTAATTAGGGCCAGGTTTTGCACCATATTTAACACAAATTATTTTTTATCTCGAAAACCGATAGAGATAGGTATAGGACAATATTAACAAAAAAGAATTATAATAAAAGGGCGGTTTCTAAAAACCTGTTAATATACGGGGTGTTCTATTTAAAAAAATAAAGTTGCTACGACTTTTCGATGGAAGCCAAAACGTCGCAATGCTGAAAATATCTTAGATCAATAGAACAGGTAAGAAAATGTAAGGTGGTAAATTTTTAGAAAAATCCTGATTTCCGTTTTCAATAAACGTCTAACGTGCCATCGACCGTGAATCACCCTGTTTATATATCCAGTTGGCAAAACCGAGAAGGAAGACCATCATCATGTTTCTCTGCATTAATTCAAAGATACTTGTAATTGCTACAAAAATAAAACATCTTGTTATAATATCTAGTACCTGGCCACCGAGCGATGCTCGGTAACTTTTTGCTTCAATTAATAGCTATATATTAATCCGCAAAACCCCCTCGCCCCCCGGCTCCCCACCACTTGCACTCTCCCACCCTACCCCACCCCAACCTACACCCCTACCGCACTCCCGAAACCTCGTATCTCCCCCGGACCCTCCACCACTGCAACCCACCCTCCTCGCCCCTGCCCACGCACCCAGTTTTTGCATTTCTAGCCTTCAGTGGCCCACAGATTATGTATATAAATAAATACGGCATAATTATTTTTTTAATTAAATAACAATTTTTGAGTTCATCAATTAAATTGTCAAATTAATATTTGTGGGATTTAAAACTCGATTTTTAATCAATTAAATAATATAATATAATATAAAATATTTTTATTAAACCAATTATTTTACATGAATTAATGTATACATTGTATTTGAGCTTCGACTCCGGAGATTACTTCTCCACTATCGAGTGTCCTTGATCATCTTTTTAGTCCTTGTTTTTAATAAGAGGAAAAAACTAATTAAAGAAAAAACCTCTTTTCCGAGAATTATTCCAATTGCATATTGAAGTCCCTCTGTCCCGTCTCAATCAATTAATTTTTTTTTTTTTTTTTTTTATAAATTTTATTAAACCAATTATTTTACATTAATTAATGTATACATTGTATCTTTTGCTTCGATTCCGGAGATTACTTCTCCACCATCGAGTGTCCTTGATCATCTTTAGTCCTTGTTTTTAGTAAGAGGAAAAATCTAATTAGATAAAAAAACCTCTTTTCCGAGAATTATTCCAATTGCATATTCCGAAAGTCGTCGGTCTCTCGATCCACCGTCTCCAATCAATTAAATTGCCCAACTTTTAATATAAAATAATAATTATAATGATCTTATTGTGGGATATAAAATTAAAAAACCAATTAATAATTAAAAGGAAATTGAATAAAAATGTAAATAAACATTTTTATCGAGACAAACACATGTGAATAATTATTTCAATTAACCAAAACAACAACACAGTGAAATAAACTTTTTTAAGCTCAAGAATTTTAAGTAGTTCTATTAAGTTGAGAAAATAATCTCTTAAATCTGAGTATAACGAAGTTTAAATATCATTATAAACACTTATTTACATTGTTGTGAAATTTCAATTTAATAATTAATTATTTAATCATTATTATATGATAATTAAGTTAAATAATTGTTAAAAAAAATTATAATTTTTTTTGAGATCTAATAAATTAATTAAATTTAATATTATTTGATGTCGTATAAAAAAATAGTTCTAATATAAGTTTTTTTTTGTAGATTCAGAATATGTACAGAAACATAATATAGGTTTCCATTTAAAAGAAATAAGTTGACCTCGAAATATCCTTGAAAGCTTGTTCTAGGTCGACAAACAATAGCGTAGTTTAGTTCCCCCCCTGATATAAATAAACTTTTATTAGAAACTAGTTTCCATATATTGCATTGTTTTTGAGTTATAAGACAGTCTCAAGATAAAAAAAAAGTCCGAGTCCGATTTGCTTTTGGATGGCTAATTTTTATTATTTTATTTGATTGATTTATTTGTTTATTTTTCCAACAGACCATGTGAATGAAAATTACTGTTTATAATGAACGTTTTCTAAACAAACTCAATTTCTCTTATTATTATTATTATTAAAATGAAAAGAAAATAATTTAAATGAAAAATACAGTTTAGATATTATTTCTTTTTAATTAATTATTTTTTTTTTTTAGTTGCTGATGATGATAAATGTTTTTATTCACTTATTCAATTCTCCTCCCCCCCCAAAAAAAAAAAAACCCACCCCATTAGCCATTTTTTTCTATCCATTTCACTGGGTCAAAAAAGAACATTACTTTTTATTTCCCCTACCAGTTCCTACTTCCCCCCTCACCCCTCTCTTTTCCAACCTGACCCCCTCCCTCCCTTGTCTCACTCACAATCTCATTTTTATGTTTTTTTTTTGTTTTTTTTTAGTCTGTTTTCTTAATGAGCAAAATGTAATTATTGTATATCTATATATATATATAGTAGTTGAAAAAAAGAACAAAAAAGAAATGAAGAGGAAAATAAAACGAAAAATGGAACATCTGCTTTGAAAAAAGAAAAAAAAATTAAATGGGGAAATGCTCGGGGAGGAGGTCCGGGGGTGGTGGAGGGGGTTAAAAAGAAGAAAAGATGGAAAACAAGTAGAGAAAAAATAATAAGAGTATGATTGAATAAATCACAAGTTAAAATAATTTAGAAATGAACTAGGGTGGGTGTTTTTTACTTTACCATACAGAGTATGGTCAACTATTGTAATCGTGCATGAAAAAAGTGTTTTTTTCCTTCTTTTTTTCAAAATATCTCAAAAACGGCTTAAACTATATCGATTAAAAAAATTGAGCAAAACCATGGCATTTTGCTCTACAAAAAAGCTCTAATGAGTGAACATCGAAAAAATTATATTTTTTGAGATAATAATTGTTTTGTCAAAATGTCTGTTTGTCTGTTTGTCTGTGCGTTACCAAATTTTTCTGGACGAGCTAGCTCAAAAACTAGTGTGAATATCGAAACCAAATTTCACACGTAGTTTTGGTCCATTGAGATTAAGAGCTGATTAGATTTTGGTGGATATCGACATAAAATTAAAGGGGGTGGAGGGGGGTTAAAAATTAAAAATCTAGGTCGTTTGAGCAAACTCAACCAAATTTTGTATACCCTCCAGAAGTCTAAAAATACAAAAACTAACCGCCCAAAATGGGGGGGGGGGGGGTCAAAAAATGAAAATGTTGGCCATTTACCAAACTCAAATCAAATTTTGTATACATAATCAGTGTGCCCCTATGAGTTTAAAAATGCAAAAACGAACCCCTCTCCCCTACATGATTATAAATAATTTTATTAAATTGATAGAGATTTTCTTTAGGAGACGGACTGGTATAAATATGCAATTGGATGTTGATGAAAGCAGTCCACGGAGAGTGTAAAAAATAAGACTATAGAGGTTTTATTATTTTACATTTATTTGTTAAACCGACGTTTCGGAGATTTATTCTCTCCTTCTTCAGGGTAACAAAAAGTCAATGAAAATAGTTCAAAACATAGTTACTTTCTGTCTCCTTTGACAATGCCAAAAAAACATTATAAAAATTTTTTTTCATCTCGAATAGAAAATAAAGTAAAAAGCAATTGATGATCCATATGTTAACATGAACATAACTTGAACTACTTTCATTGACTTTTTGTTACCCTGAAGAAGGAGAGAATAAATCTCTGAAACGTCGGTTTAACAAATAAATGTAAAATAATAAAACCTCTATAGTCTTATTTTTTACAACCACCGTCGACTGCTTTCATCAACATCCAATTGCATTTTATTAAATATTAATGTAAGGAAGGGGCCAGGTTGTATAGTAAAGTCAAGTGGATGGCCACATCAGAACACGTCAGCTTATTTTTCATCAAGCGTAGGTGGAGATTTTCAGAAAAATAATTTTTAGAAAAAAAAAACTGATTTCAAAAAAATAAAATAATAAGAACTCAAAAATCAAATAAAATGCACTAAAAGGTATAAAATAATTATCTTATTTAGTTACAACTAAACGCATAAATTAAAGTTAACATTCCAGGCAAAGCTATTACATCAATTTCAAGAATGAGGACTGGACACTCATCACTGAAGTTGTGGTGGAGTGGTGGAGTGGTGGAGTCCCCATTGTGTAGGTGGAGTCCCCATTGTGTAGGTGTGAACTTACCAGTGAGGGGCTCAATCATGTGCTGCTTGAATGTGAGCTAAACAAAAAGTGGACACAATTGCTATACTGTGAAATCAACGAAAGTGTAAAATTACCAATAAATAGTGATTATCTTTTGTCCTTGTGTGAGTGCAGTGAAAAAGTTGTGATGGCTCTTCAGAGATTTGTACTAAGGGCTAGTGTAAATATTTAAAATTATAAAATAATACAAAGAATGTGATTGGCGGCTAAATGGTTCTGACCAAAAGCCAGGAAGGGGAAAAACCTTCTCCCTTTAAAAAAAAAAAAAAAAAAAAAACGATTAAATATTAACATGAAATCTCTTTTTGAAGTCGGGGCCAAACATATACATTTTTTTTTATGATATTGATATAAGAAGGAGATAAAACAGAAGGTGCATCCCCTAAAGTCCTGTATGGGATGCCCCCCCCATCGTGAAAAGAACAGAGTAGAAGGAAAGAAGCCGGGATCACGAGCCAAATCTCAGAAACTTAGATAAAAACCAATATCCAATTTACGAAGTTTTCTAAGGACTTCGAGCAGTGGTGAAATTCTCCGCGCGATAAATTAGGTTTTTAAATTTATCTCCCACTTAAATTTTATAAATCGAACTCGACAGATCTTACTTAGTACGTTTGGCGGGTAAGTTCGCTTATATAGTTTGTTTGGCACCGACTTCAAAAAGAGATTTCATGTTAATATTTAATCGTTTAGTTGTAACTAAATTAGATAATTATTTTATAACTTTTAATGCATTTTATTTGATGTTTGAGTTATTATTATTTTATTTGTTGCATTAAATTTTTTTGAAGTCGGTTTTATTTATTTTTTTTTTATAAAAATTATTTTATTTTTCTCTTTTTAGTGATGTTATTAATAGTGACTTAAGATAATACCTTGCATGCAGCTCGTAAGAAAAAGAGTCGGGTGAATGAATCAGGAAAGGATAATAAAATTCAATTTATAAATATTCTCTCGAAACGTTTGCGGGTTTTAAATGAATGTTTTTTAAGATTTTTTTATGAACGATTTTATTTATTATAATTTCGATTATTTGGTCATAAGAATTGGAGATTTACGTTAATTCGTCATTGATCATATTATCAGAACTTGACCAAATTAATATGGCATCATCCCTAAGATATCCCACTTTCCAATAAAAAAAGAATCATCGAAATCGGTCCAAGTGGAAAAAAGTTCTCGCTGAACATACATAAAATAAATAAATAGTTAGGTATCTTGACTATCTTGAAGGTATAATGCTCCAAACGCAGAAAGAATCATTAAAATCGGTTCATAAACAAAGAAGTTATGCCTAAACAAACAGACGGAACCAATCGGAAACTAGACTGAACCCAAAGCAGAAAAAAATCATCAAAATCGGTTCACAATTGGCGAAGAAATCAGGTAACATAGACACAAAAAAAAATCAGTTGAATTGAGAACCTCCTCCTTTTTTGAAGTCGGTTAAAAACAATACTGACGCTTATTCTAAATTTTATTAATCTACCTCTAAGTATTAAATTTATACGTTTATACAAATTATACTATATATATTCATCTATATTAATTTGTAACAATGCTTAGAGAAATTTCTCTAAAAAAATTACCCTCTTGCCTAGAATCGAACCGACGAACTCTTGAACTATGGTCATCAGCTCTAACCACTAGACCAATGTCACATTAATATTTATATCTTGATTTCTTTTACTAAAACTATATATTTTTGATTTAGACTTTGTGTCTAGATAATATTGTATTCATTTGAACTCGAATGAAAATGAAAAAACACCAATAGATTTTAAATTAAGAAACATTAAATATATATTAATTAACGAGGCAAATTTGAAATATAATTTTCAGCTCTGATTTTAAACTGATGGCTCCAATCGATTTTCATTAACCAGGCAAATTTGAAATATATATATTCGAATTTTGAAATGAAAGACTCCAATTCTTTTAAATTAAGAAACATTAAATATATTGATAATTGTTCCTCCCCCCCCCCCCCCACTCGCCACTCAAAAATTAAAGATGCGAAACTTTTAAGAGACGATGTATTTTCGGTAGTTTACGGGTATACATTTGGAGTGTGGTTTTTTAAGAGGAATAAAAATTTTGGACCGAGACGCTGCCCGCCAGGGCACCAGCCTGGAGGGCCGAAGGCTGATGCGTACAAAGCTTACTTGATGTATTGTTAATCGTTTTATTGTTTATATTTATATTTATATGATGATGTTGTTGTTAAATAAATGTTTTTTAATGAGATTACGAGTTCTTAATTAATATGACCGTAATATTGGCGCCCGAACAATGTGAAAATGATAAGAAAACCTAGTAGACCACTAGTGAAGAGGAATAAGAAAAATGATTTTGCGAATATGGAAATAACGAGGGGGAGATATCGAAGATCAAGGATCATATAAAAAAAGGTGAGCATAGAGTAATGGATTTGGGAGAGGAGGTGAATAAATTAAAAAATGAATTCGAAAAAATAATAAAAAAATTAAAAGATGATTTGGAAGAGGAAAAAAACAAGAGGATAGAGTTGGAAGAAATAATAAAAAGGAAGGAAAATTCGGAAAAGGAAGTGATTTCGAGATTAATAGGAATATTCAATTAGCAGACGTGGGAAAATTCCTTCCGGTGTTTAGAGCTCTCCCAGAGGAAGATCCGAAGTTATTTTTAAAAAAGGTCGAGAATACTCTATTAAAATATAAAGTACCGGAATATGTTTGGCTCATGGTGGTTTCGGATCAGTTGTTAGATAAGGCCAAGACATGGTGGCGGGTGGTCAATCAATTTCCAGCGTTGGATTGGAAAGATTTTAAAATGAAATTTCTCCGAGAATACGATAGTTTAATCGTAGTCTCAAAGTTAAAGATTATGTTTTATGAGGAGAAACAGAGAAAAGACGAACCTATAAGGTTATTTATTGAGAATAAGATGGCTTTATATAAGAGAGTTTTTCCGGACGAAGATGCTGGTTCAATCCTTCAAGTTTTAGTGGAGATGATTACTCCACGTGTTAGATCGTCCATTAGGGGAATGAAATTCACTGATATTGAAGGGTTTATGCAGACGGTAGAAGAAATAGAAAGGGATTTAAAGGATGTGGATAAAGAAGAGAAGACGAGTCCCACTCAGGATACACGTTTTTGTGGATTCTGTAGACGGGAAGGACATGGGGAAGACACTTGCTTCAAGAAGGGAAACGAGTGGAGGGGCAAGGAAAAAGGGAGTTCCTTGTCCAAAAAGCAGTAGGATTCCCTAAGAAAGTAGGAATAGAAAGTGAGATCGGTAGTCATATTATTCGTTGTGTGAATAAATTTTCTGGAAATCATTAGGCCATCAATGGAATTACAAATAGAGGAAAGTAGAAGGGCATTAACTAATGAAGATGATTTAATTCCGTACTGGTTGAAGGAAGTCAAGGAGGATGAGTTGAATATAATGGAAGAGGAGAAACTGGATGCTGATCAGATGAAATTAAATCAAAATAAGGAAGAGTTACTTCATCAAATAATATTATATTTAGAAAAATCGATGGATGGAGCAAAAATTATTGAAAATAGTCAAGAAAGGGAAGGTTAGTTAAATATCATTCGAGTTATTTTAAACCTAGGAAGAAAGAAGAATGATCCTGTGGAAGCTGCGTCCGTGTTCTAAGGAGGGGAGAATTGATGCGTACAAAGCTTACTTGATGTATTGTTAATCGTTTTATTGTTTATATTTATATTTATATGTTGATATGGTTGTTAAATAAATGTTTTTGAATAAGATTACGAGTTCTTAGTTCAATATGACCGTAATAAGGCACGCACGAAAGCTTCGTTATTAATAAGTGTATTAGTTTAAAATACTTACATCGAAATGATCCTTACAGCAAAAATAATTTGATGTCGTTTTATACATAGGACTAGCTGCAAGGCCCTTCTTCGGCGGCTCTCTTGCTAGCCAGTGGTCACGTCCCCTGAGCCCCGAACCCACGAACCCCACCCTTACATCTACCCACTCTCCACCCCCCCCCACTCTGCACCACCACCCCGCTCCTCACGTGCCCTCCACCCCCGCCTAGTCCACTGGACCCCTACTCCGCCTTACCTCCTCACCCACCGCCATTCCACCCCGCGCACCCAATGCCCTAACCCACCCCCCACCCCCCGAATCATCACTCCACCTCCGCACCCAGTTTTTGAATTTAGTGGCTTCTAGATTATGTATAGAAAATTTAGTTGAGTTTGCTCCAAGGGCAAGAATTTACATATTTATCACCCTCCCACCTTTTAGTTTTTTGGGGGAATTCTTTCAAACGAAAGTTGTCAGAAATCACATCCCCTACAACTTTGCTCATTATAAAATTTTCCGTAGAGTTAATAGTTTAGAGTTATTTGATAATTTTCATTTGTGTGCCCCCCCAAACCCCCTTTTGGGGTCAAAATATCAAAACGTTATATAACTAAAAACGTAATGTTAAAAGACATCTGATGTAAATATGAAATTTCATAATAATCGCTTCAGCCGTTTTGACGTGAATCGTGAGCAACTTTTCGCGGAAACCACTGAAACAGACAGACAGGAATTTTGTTGAGGGTGTTTTCGATCATAACTTTGCTTGAAACGTGTGCAACCAAAATTTGGCGTGATTTGGACCAATGTACAGGCAAAACCTTAATTTTATATACTTGACCATACCTGGTAAGTAAAAACAAAATAAAACAAGTATTAATGTTGTTGCCGGTTGTGTTTGTTTCATGTGCAACGTGACTCTGGACGCGCGTTTTTTGAGCGCCCATTCGGGCAAGGCGTTCGGACAGCCCAAGTCGCCTCTGAGGGCCCTGGGCAGTGCTGGTATCTCCTGCAGCCAGACCATGGGCAACGGGTCGAGATACAGCTCTATCGGCTGGTCAGCGTCGGAAAATTCAACGGCACATCGTGAGTTGATCATACCACATATCTACTCTATTAAACGAGCAAAATTTGGTGTCTTATGAGGCTCTTGAAAACGGTACCGCAACATTTCAGCCCCGGCAAAATATCCCCCGACATAATATCTTCTGACAAAATATTCCCCAGTTAATAGAGTAAAGGGTGTGTAGTTTCACAGTGAATGAAATAAAACTCAAAGAGGTTTATACAAACTCAATATATTTCGGATTATTAGTCCATCAATCAGGAGTTTACAAGTTAATACTAATAATAATTGAACGAGTGGTCGCCATTCTTGACATTCAAATCATGGTTACCAATATAAACAAAATATAACATTCAAATCTTACATACCAACCTAACACAAGAAAAACACCAATGAAAATTTAAAATTTAAAAAAATTGTTTTACAAAGATTTTTCTTTTTTAATTATAAAATATATAAATGTAAATATAAGAAATCTAAGTAAATATGAATATTAATATAAATAAAAATTACAATTATAAATACAAAGTCTTTTTAGAATTAAATTAGAAAATAAAATTACAAATTTAAGTCATAGACACTGGATAAATGCGGGGGTTTAAATTTACTTTAGACTTTTTTATATGCTTTCTCCAAATTTGAGAAAGATATAGAGAAAAACGAAGGACCACGTTATATCAATTGTTTAGCTTACCAACGAGGTTGTAGAATCTCGCCGCGAATAAATTGTAAGTCTATTCCACTAAACAATCGATATCAAATATATCTTCGATAAGGACGCTAGTTCTTTACTATATATATAACTGTTCGAAGTCCAAAATTAGTATCTCTAAAGGATGGATGTCTAGGAAAGAAATGAAAGAAAGTTTTCTTCAACAAAAATATATATTTTATGTAAAATAATGAATTGTTAATAAAAACAAAAGATAAAATGAAACAAACAAAGTAACTGAAGGTTGTTGTATATATATTTAGATATGTAGACAATTTATAAAAATATACTTAAACTTTTAGACATATAATATATTTTATTATATGTCTAATTACAACTGAATGGTTTCAGACGTGTTAAGTTCAGCCTCTGAATTATCTGCGCTGGGAGAGATGAATAAGGTGTTCCTTTTGTCTCGGAACCATATGATGGGAATCGCTTTTGAGTGTAGGCACCTTGGGTGTGCACACTTTCGATGAATGTAAAAACCTTAATTGAACCTTCAAAGAATTGATTGTACCTTCAATAATAATAAGAAACAAATACAAGTTGATTATTATTAATTAGAGATCTTTTAATATATATTAGCACAATAAAGAGAAAACGGGTTTACTAACCTTCAGGTCACTTTTAACGATATGCTTGCTTATTTCAACAAACTAACTTTTATTTAGTTATTAAACTAAATATTTATTGACTATGACGAAAATTATAGTCGAATGAGTATACCAGCGTAAAAATGTGGTGCGATATTTATTCAGATGTTGAATCGAAGAAGTTTGAAATAAGAAGGCTGTCAAAATTACGATATCAAAAGGAAGTTGAGTTCGAAAAGGATGCATCTTAGGGTGTTTCTAGGGCACAAAAATCCCTAGCGCCGAGAAACCGAATTGGCGTGGATTTTGAGTTTTCTATAAGATTACTTATATTTAACCAGACACAAAATTAATTATAAATATCAATTTACAAATAAGCCTAAATAACATATAGAGATGAAGAATTAAGATATAACATAATAGGGATAAATTAGATGAGATAAATTACAATATACAACAATTTTTGTGGTTATCTCATATATCAAAATGTCATTTATTTTAGAAGACTGAAGGCGCGTGATTTGAATTTAATTTTGATTGTAATTGTAATCGTTCAATTATTATTAGTATTAACTTGTAAACTCCTGATGATGGACTAATAATCCGAAATATATTGAGTTTGTATAAACCTCTTTGAGTTTTATTTCATTCATTGTGAAACTACACACCCTTTACTCTATTAACTAACATCATGTTTCACCTAAAACCTACACCACTTTCCATAAGTAAAAAAAAAAAATATTCCCCAGTATAAGGGAGAATACAAAAGAGATTAATTGAGAATTACAATACTTGTCCATACCCTGGATGGTAAAGTAAAAAAGTCAGTGAATTGAGAATCTCCTCCTTTTTTGAAGTCGGTTAAAAATGTAACAATTTCATTGTTTAGTTGTAACTAAATTAGATAATTATTTTATACCTTTTTAGTGTATTTTATTTAATTTTTAAGGCCAGAGAAATAATCCATACTGCTCTTGTGATTCCATTTCTATTGGCGATATTAACCACGTACTTCTGGGCTGTGTGACACACAGTCAAAAAATTGATCGTTTATACCTGAATATGAAAGGAAGAAATGATTTACCCACATGTGCAGAGATCCTATTGGCATCTCTAGACCAAGGAGGGCCAACTGCAGCCTCCTTTATTAAACATTTAGTTTCCATTGGTTTCCAACTATAATCCAACGACTTTAGTTATTTGTTTTGTTAGTTTATTTTGTTTTAATTAGTTTTGTTTTATTTAGTCTTATTTTATTTGTTTATACACCTATTCGACGTGAATCTGTGACGACTGGCTAAATGGGCATCAAGTTCCCGAGGCCAAGGGGTAGAAAAAAAAAAAAAAAAGTTTTTATTATTTTATTTGTTGCATTTAATTTTTTTGAAGACGTTTTTTTTTTTTTTCTAAAAATTATTTTTTATGAAACTGGCCCTAAGAGAAATTGATCTGGTGTCCACTAATCATGACAGAATATATACGAGGAGGAGTTGAGAAATAAGTTTCCCCTGTCGACTGTGGTCAGAGTTGTGTATGAAAGTCAAAAAATAGAATGAGACATTAAAGATATAACAAACCTTTATTTTTCCACATAGGTACCAAGTACATTGAGACATTTGTCATATCGCTTAATAAGCTTCAAAAAGCCCTCCAGGAAAAAATCAGGGCTTTGCATACGGAAGAAGCGTTGAACGGCTTGTTTCACTTCCGTATTGCTTCCAAAGCGCCTTCCCCCGAGATTTGTCTTCAAAGCCGGAAACAGATGGAAGTCGCTTGGTGGAGGTCAATTGTCGGGGCACCCATCGTGCTGACACTTTTCTGTATCGAAGAATGTCGTGGATGATGTTTTGAGCTCGCTCATGTGAGATTCCAAGTTCATCCGCTACTTCATCGATGGTGATACGCCGGTTCGCTCTAATCATGTCATCCACCTTCCTGACATTTGCATCTGTAGTGGCCGTGCGCGTCCGTCCAGCTCTCGGCATGTCCTCCACTTGCACGTGCGACACCATCTCCGCACCATTTGCTTCGACATCACACCTGGCCCATAGACTTCCACGAGGCGGTTATGAATTTCTGTTCCTGATACTCCACGTGCCAATTCATAGCGGATAACCGCTCTCACTTCCTCCTTTGACCACGAATTCAAAACGCACCTTCTCTCCATACCTACCGGGGCTCAAATGAGAGGCTGGTCTCCGCTTTGCGCAGGCACTGCAACAGCGCCATCTGCTTGATTTGCAGCGACCTCTACCCAATGGTGTATCGGTGACTTGCGCGTTTTCCTGCTGTGTCGCCTTTCGCCCATAGCCGTTCAACGCTTCTTCCATATGCAAAGCCCTGAATTTTTCTTGGAGGACTTTTTGAAGCTTATCAAGCGATATGACAAATGTCTCAACGTACTCGTACGAGAATAATAAAATAAAGGTATGTCATATCTTTAATGTCTCATTCTATTTTTTGACTTTCATACACAACTCTGACCACAGTCGACAGGGGAAACTTATTTTTCAACTTATCCTCGTATATTTTTTTATATAGCTCCGTTTGTCAAATGAATTGCCCGAGATCTTAAGAAATACTTTAATTTACTATTGGTGAAGTTTTTAGACGTGTGTGTGTGTGTGTGTATGTGTGAAGGAAGAAGAATAGAGTGGGTGTGGGTGTAGGAGGGTGGGGGGCAGGGGGGGTAGTAAAACTTTTGGTGGTCCATTCATCCGGGTGCCTGTGCGGCCCCTCTCATTGCTACAAAGCCACAAAAGAGATAGAAAAGGAATCTCTTGGCTAACTATTAAGATCTTTTCAGGTTTAAAGAGAAGGAAGCCCTGTCGATTCAATTAAAACGAAAATAAAGCGGTCGCAATTCGAGGGCTTCTTAAACGCCCTTCCTGCCCTTCTGACCCCATATCTATCTCTACTGCTCTCCTACAATTTACCACACTGATTAAGCGACATCTGGCTTTCAGTCGAGAATTATCAAAGCGCACAGCTATAGTGTATAGTGTCCTGCACGGAGCTAATACTAAAATGTATATAATTAACCGACTTCAAAAAAGGAGGAGGTTCTCAATCAGACTGATTTTTTTACTTTACCATACAGGGTACGGACTGGTTTTTTTCCTTCATTTTTTTCGAAATATCTCAAAAACGGGTGAAACTATTTTGATTAAAAAAATTGAGCGAAACCATGTCATTTCGATCTACAAAAAAGATCTAATAAGTGAACATCGAAAAAATCATATTTTTCAAGAGACCTAATAATTTTTTGTCAAAATGTCTGTTAGTCTGTGCGTTACCAAATTTTGTGGACGAGCTAGCTCAAAAACTAGTGTGAATATCGAAACTAAATTTTACACATAGTTTTGGTCCATTGAGATTAAGAGCTGATTAGATTTTGGTGGATATCGACCCAAAATTAAGGGGTGGAGGGGGGGGGGGTTAAAAATTAAAAATCTAGTCCATTTGAGCAAACTCAACCAAATTTTGTATACATAATCAGTGGACCTGCAGAAGTCTAAAAATGCAAAAACTAACCGCCCAAAATGGGAGTGGTGGGTCAAAAATGAAAATCTTGACCATTTACTAAACTCAACCAAATTTTGTTTACATAATCAATGGGCCCACAGGAGTCTAAAAATACAAAAATTAACCCCCTCCCCTACATGATAATAAATAATTTTATTAAATATAACTGAGGGTGCCAGGTTGTATGGTAAATTCAAGTGGATGGCCACATCAGAACACGTCAGATTATTTTTTAAATGTAAACCTATATGTTTCTGTACATATTCTTAATCTAGAAAACAAAACTAAACAACTTTATTTAGAACTATTTTTTATAAGACATCAAATAAACAAAATATTAAATTGAAGGAGACAATAAATAAATTCATAAATTAATTCCTGTGAATACATTGTAATAGGCTGATGAAGAAGGCAAAGTCCTCGAAACTATGGTATAGTCTCGTTATAAATAAATAAAATTTATAATTCCAGCAGAAGACACACTCTTTTATTGTCTCCTTTAATATATAAAATTTCTGCTACTCTCGGCAAAAACTTTCAATTTAAAATATTAAATCAATTATATCTCTGAAATTTAATTCTAATAATTATTTTTAACAATCATTCAACTTAATTATCAAATAATAATGATCAAATAATTAATTATTAAATAAAAAATTTAATAATAGGACATTCCAGAGTGTATGAGTTGTTCGCAGTTCTTCTGGATAAATTCCAGTTCCAATTTCGTTATTTTGGCCTTTTCAGTTTCTTCGTAGCGTTTACATTTACTGGTTTTTTTTTTGTTTTTTTGCTTTGTTTTGTTAAATGATTTATTTAATAATTAATTATTTTATCATTATTATTTGATAATTAAGTTGAATGATTGTTAAAAATAATTATTAAGATTTTTTGAGACCTAATTGATTTAATATTTTATTTATTTAATGTCGTATAAAAAAATAGTTCTTATAAAAGTTGTGCAGTTTTTTTTCTAGATTCAGAATATGTAAAGAAACATATAGGTTTCTATTTAAAAAACAGAACTTGACCTCGAAATACCCTCGAAAGATTGTTCTATCTAGGTCGACAAACAATAGCGTAGTTTAGTTTCCCCTCGATATAAATAAACTTTTATTTGAAACTTTTTTTCATATAATCCATTGTTTTTGATTTATAAGTTATAAGACTATCTCAAGATAATAAAACTCACCCGGTATATATAAAAGAATTGCTCGTTTAATACTATATATTATTAATGGTGCTTGAGCTGACTACACGTGTCTTCTGTATAGCTCAAGATTTGTTTTAATAGAAGCAGTTATAGTGTTTTTATGCGCTCCAAAAGTGTTACATATTTTAATATAAGTGTTACTCAACATTTTGAGTGAAAAAGTTTATTTTTAATTCAAAGATTAATTATTTAAACACTAATCTTGAGTCCTAACCTCTCAAGAACCTAACTAGCCTAGCTCCTTGGAGCCGCCATTGAATTTCCCGGGAATTTCAAATATTTATTTAAAAACTTTGGGTTTAAAATACCAACATGACCAACTCTATCTGTGACAAGTGTAACGAAAAAATCAATAGACAATCCTTTATTATTTGCAAGTGTCAAAAAGAATTTCACTTGGAATGTGCAAGCATAAATGAAGCTGATCTTCCACAATTCCTTAACAATAATGGATCATCTAAATACATCTGCCTAGACTGCACACCACCCCGGCAAGTTAAAGAGTCAGCTCCATTAGAGAATAATGAAGCAACTAAGATCGACCTGGTGCTTGACATTTTAAAAGGCATAAAATCTGAGATGTCAACGTTAAGGGGAGAAATGTCCTCTCTCAGAGCTGAAAATGTAGAGCTAAAGGCACTCTTAGTCACTATGAAACCAAACAGCTCTACTTCCTATGCCAATTCGTTCTCACCTGCCCCTACTGTTAATGCTAAATCGAACCCTCGTGAGAATAAGACACAGCCTCCTACAGCTTCTCCCAGTGCCAATAACTCCCGCACTATGAAAATTGGAAAGGGACTTACACCTTCACCCTCTAGAAATTCAACCACTTATACTAATACTAAGGAATCTGATGAGGAAGACTTCCAAGTGGTTTCCTACAGAAAGAAAAAACTATTAATAAGCCTTGTTACATAGGAAAAGGAACAAGCACATCGCTCCAGGCTGCCATGAAAAGAATACCTAGAAAATCAATTTTTATTACGAGGCTCGCTCCTAGCACTACAGTGGACCAGATCGACAACCATATTAAATCAAATATAAAAATCTCCTCAGACATCTATACCACTAGACTCAAAACAAAATACCAAACATATTCTTCTTTTCATATATCGGTGGAGGAACAAGAAATTAACAAAATTATGAACGCTGACGAATGGACTGAGGGAGTTTTAATTACTGAATTCTTCGGAAAACTGAAAGACGATCAAAAATTTATTTCTCACCGGGATGTAGCATCTAGTATTTCCGAAGAACCTAATACTATTTCAAAAAACGGGGCAACAACTCAAATCCAAGGGAAAAAAAATAGAAATATATTACCAGAATGTCAGGAGCATGAGGGGTAAGCTAGACCAGATCAGAATATCTGCGGTGTCTCTTTCACTTGATTATGATGTCATTGTTTTGACAGAAACCTGGCTTAACGATGGCATTCATGATTCAGAAATTGAGATTGGCCCATTCATCATTTACAGAGACGACAGATCGGAAGCAGTCAGTTCCAGAGGTGGCGGAGTTCTCATCGCCATAAAAAATTCCTTACGTGGAAAAACTCTTCCCTCTTTCGATAATGACCTACTCTCATTTAATCAACTTTTTGTAATTCTTCCAGACCTAAAAATTATTATCGGGTCTATTTATCTACCCCCAGTCTCTAACATCTCATTATTTCAAGAGCACATCATGCACGTTGAAGATATCCAAAATACATATTTAGATCACCATCTGATCCTGGTGGGAGACTACAACTTGCCCGAAATCATCTGGAATTATTCCTCTCCTGGTGCATCTCATCGTTTTAGTGAAAATTCAACCTCTTCTCTACAATCTTGCGCAGCTACATTAATAGACAGTTTTAGCTCCTTGGATCTCCATCAGTTCAATTTGTTCACAAATAGCAAGGGTAACACCCTTGATTTATGCTTCTCTAACACTAAAGCTGCAGTCAGCCTCAGTAATGACATATTGTCCAAAATGGACGAGTTTCATCCCGTTTTGAATATATCTGTTCCATTCACTGATAATACTGGCCGCGAATCTCCAATATTTAGACCTCTAAGATCTGAGTGGGATAGATATAATTTTAAAAAATGCAACCTCGAAATGTTCAATCAACGACTAAATGAAATTAACTGGCAAGATATCCTGTGTAATTTAAGTTTATTTTCCGCGGTAGAGAAATTTTATAATATTATTAACGCAATCATAGAGGATACTGTACCTAAAAAACATTGTAATAGCACAGGTTATCCGTTATGGTTTTCTAAAAAACTTATCTCACTCTTAATTAGCAAAAAATTAGCTCATAAATATTATAAAAACAATCAAAGTGAATCAAGTTACGATAAATTTAAAAATTTAAGATCTTCGTGTAAAACCGAAGCGTCAACATGTTATTCAAGATACATTTCAAATATTGAATCTAACTTATCTAGCAATATAAAAGTTTTCTGGGATTTTATAAATAATAAGCGAAATACTAATGGCTATCCATCTAATATGTTTTTAGATGATATTAACGGCTATGATAATGTACAAATGTCCGACCTTTTTGCTGAATTCTTTAAAGAAGTCTACGGCTTGGCCTCAGCAAATACAGTGTTTAATCCTGATACTATTACTAAAAACTGCGCGAATGTTCTCGACATCGGCGCCCAAAATAGGAATATTTCAATCTCTGAGGAGGAAATCATCTCCGTGATTAGGGACTTGAAACCATCTCTCTCTATAGGAGCGGATGGGGTCCCAGCCTTCCTGGTCAAGCGCTGCTCTTCCTCACTTATTGAGCCTCTGCATATTTTATTCAACCTTTCACTTATAGAAAGTTCTCTCCCAGAATTATGGAAAAAGACTTCCATCACTCCAATTTATAAGAACGGCTCTCGTAACAATATACGAAATTACAGACCAATAGCTATTATAAGCGCTATTCCGAAACTCTTGGATAGGATTATGTACAATAAGATTCTTCTACTTTGCTCAGAAGCTATCTCAAGTAAACAGCACGGATTTGTGCCTTCTCGTTCAACTGTTACAAATCTTACTCTCTTTATAAACAAAATCTTTTCCAGCTTCAGTAAAAATAAGCAGCTTGATGCTATTTACCTAGATTTTAAAAAGGCCTTTGACCTCATCAACCATAAAATTTTGTTATTAAAGCTAAGACATTATAATTTGCCTATTAATATTATTCTCTGGATTGAAAATTATCTCTCTAACAGATTTTCCTGTGTTCGGATTAATGGTGCTGAATCCCGAGAATACCTAGCACCTTCTGGGGTCCCTCAGGGTAGTCATCTCGGCCCTTTACTATTTCTCTTATTTATTAACGACTTGGCCCTTGTAAATCTTTATAGCAATATGCTTTTATTTGCTGATGATATTAAATTGTTCTTTGAAATCAGTGATGTTCAAGATTGCACAAAAGTACAAAATGATTTGAATAAACTAATTGACTGGTGCAAGGAAAACTTATTCTTTCTCAATTTTGATAAATGTTTCTCGATTACATTTTCCAGAAAAGACGATTTTATTTCTTTTGAATACCAGCTAAATAGCAATTCATCCTGTATCCGAGTCACTTCCATCAAAGACCTCGGGGTCACATTTGACGCTAAACTAACGTTCAATGAACATATAACCAAAGTGGTTAGTAAGGCAAACCGAATTTGGGGATTCATCATTCGCAACACTAAATTCTTCACAAACACGACTAGTATCAAACACTTGTACATAAGCTTGGTTAAATCTATATTGATGTATGCATCAACCATTTGGAGACCTAATTTGAAAATGAATATAGCAAGGCTTGAGAGAGTTCAGCATAAGGCGTTGAGACATCTTGCGTATCTATCTGGCAACCCTATGTCTAGATTCGACCACGATTATACAGCAATTAGTGAAACCTTTAGTCTACCAACAATTCTATCTTCCATGGTTGCTTCTGACAATGTATTAACTTACAAAATTATATCAAACAGAATCCATTGTCCAGAACTAAAGTCTCTTTTTACTTTAAATAATCCCACATATGTACTTAGACAAAACCAGCCTTTCTACCCTAAAGTACCAATCACGCGCCACGCCGAGAATAATCCAATTTATAGACTCTGTGTTTGCTATAACGCTCTTTCCTCAAGAACTAGTGTAATAGATTTGGCTTCTCATCCTAATAGAGTGACTAAAGAAATAAAAGAAAATACGCTATGTTATAATTAAGCTTTAAAGTTCAAAGTTCATTAGTTTGTTATTTACAGAATCTATCTTCACTTAACATATTACCTATTGTATCTCTCTGTTCCTTCTACATTATGTATGTATAATATTATGTTTAAACCAATTTGTAAAGGCCTCTTGCCGTCGAAAATAAAATAAATAAATAAATATATATTGATCTAGATTAATTTGTAACAACGCTAAGAGAAATTTCTCTAAAAAATTCCCTCTTGACTAGAATCGAACGTACGAACTCTTGAACTAAGGTCATCTGCTTTAACCACTCGACCAATCTAAGATTATTATTTATACCATGATTTCTATTACTAAAACTATAAATTTTTGATTTAGACTTTGTGTCGAGATAATATTGTATTCATTTGAACTCGAATGAAAATGAAAAAACACCAATTGATTTTAAATTAAAAAACATTGAATATATATTAATTAACGAGGCAAATTTGAAATATAATTGTCAGTTCGGATTTTAAACTGACAGCTCCAATTGATTTTCATTAACCAGGCAAATTTGAAATATAATTTTAATTTGCACTCGAATTTTGAAATGAAAGACTCTAAAAGACTTTAAATTAAGAAACATTAAATATATTTTTTGTAATTAATTAAATTAATTGAACCGCGTAAATTTGAATAATTTCCATGATTCAGCCTGCGAATTTTTTGCAGTTCATAAATCATTTCATTATTTTTGTTTTGAAAAGGAAAATGAAATTTAAATTTAAATTTTAAATTTAAATATATTCATAATTATTCCTCCCCCCCCCCCCCGCCACTCAAAAATTAAAGAGGCGAAACTTTTAAGAGACGATGTATTTTCGGTAGTTTACGGGTATACATTTGGAGTGTGGTTTTTTAAGAGGAATAAAATTTTTGGACCGAGACGCTGCCCGCCAGGGCACCAGCCCGGAGGGCCGAGCTTCGAGGGCGTGCCGAAGGCACGCACAGCTCGCTATATATATACTAATCTACTAAGATCTGTGATAAAATTGTCCTTATATAACTTCTCATATAATTAAAATACAGGTATGAAGCCCGGAAGTAGTTCTTTTTTTTGTGAAAAAAAAATTTACATCCATTTTTCAAAAAGATAAGACACTCAAATTTTCATATTGAAAATTTTTGTTGAAAGTAGATAATAGTATTCGCATTTTGTTGTCTATAGACCTGTTTTGCTTATTTTAGTTGTCTATACTTTTTATAAAAATCAGATTTCTTTAAGTAGTATTTTACTTCAGGTTTTTAAATTTGTTAAAGTATTTCGTTCTTGTGCTCGTTTTCCACGATGATGAAGCAAGTACGCTACAAACTCAGCCAACCCGACTCCCTAAAATGCAGATTTAATACATTTATTTTTGATTTAAGGGGTCGGGCTGTCCAGAAAGTGTAGCGTTTCTGCTTGCAGAGCTGGAGGCCCGAGTTCAAGCCTTGCACACGGCAAAAAATTGACCAGCTATAACCAGGACTTTATATTAAAATTAACACATAAATTAAAAAAGTAGCATAACAGACACTAGTATCCACGATCAAAAAATGTATTTAACTTTAAATAATACTTTTATTTTATTTTAATTTTAGTTTGTTATTAATGGGAGCTAAGTTCAAGCCATATGGGTGCAGCAAACACGTTATAATTTTTTCTTTGTCTTTTTTGACTCGAATTATATATTTTTTGAATAAAAGCTTTTGATAAAATAATCTAATAGGGTGAAATAAAATAACTTCCGTTCTAAGGATAATTAGAATAGAATCAATTCAGGAAAATAAAAATTAAAGTAATTTTCAAAGATTTCAACTTCTCTTTTTTGTCATTCTGAAATATGTAGGTATACTGTATATCATAAATTCTAGTTTATTTCTCTTTTATATAGGATAATCATAGAGATTATAAATCTTCGAAATTATAACGCTTTATTATAATTATATTAGTAAAGTCTGAATCACGCGTTCCATGAGAAGAGAGATATAAGATCTCTCTACCTTTATTATATTATTATTCTTTATTAACATCTAGTTATTCGTGACTTTAAGAGAGCGAGAGAGATTACTTAAGTTCCTAAGGGAAAATTGACGCTCATGATTTTCCCTTTTGATCTAGAAATAAAAGAAAACGAAATTTGAAAAATCTTTTAAGTGATTAAAAGTTTGAATTAACAAAATTATTAAACCATAGACTGTGTGCACAAAAAAGTTTACTATTAGTCGATTAGGTTAATTAAATATAGTATATTCAAAAACTTTTATGAAAAATAGTAAAATAGAAAAACAAAAAAATCAGAAAAGATAATCAATGACGTGACGTCAGAGATCAGCCTGTGAGGATTTGATGTTTTCCCTCATTTAAAAATGTACATACGGGATATTTCAAATGAATAAAAAAATGGTTATAAATGGTGTATTTTCTTATACTCTTATAGATATAATAACTAAATAAGATAGTAGGCTCAAATTTACCAAATTGTTTCAATTTTTTTTTTTTTTTTTTAATTAATTTAAGATTAAAAATTTCTGAATTGTGGAGAAAAGTAATATTCAGAAACAATGTATTTTTCTATCTAAATTTCGATTTTTACAATAACATTTAAAACTAGAAGCTCGAAGACAGTTCATTTCCTGATCCAGAAACGTTTGTATTTACAAAACAAAGAACTGATAAGATTTTAGGTTTCCTACTTTCAAGGAAATCTAAAAAAAATCGTATATGTTTAACTAGCTAATGAGCTGAAGTTTGACAAGTTTTAATGAAGATAAAAGTAAATAAATATTATATGAAATATTTATTTACTTTTACTCTGTAAAGATGTTTACCTTGCCACCAACCATTTGTCTATTAATTATCAAGTTTTAATGATTTCTTTGAGACTATAGTTTATGTGGCTAGCTTGCTATAACAACAAAACAAATTTTCTTTATCCAATCAGTTTCTTGCCCCATGAAAAATAACAAATATAAATATTTATAACTAACATGGCTGATAATGAAGTCTAAACACTTTGTTATAGTCTCAAACAAATAAATTATAAATATACATATTTATATTTTGGTTTATATGTTGATGGATGTTTATTTGCAGCAATCAGATGACAACCTTATTGATTTCTCTTTGTGTCAAGTTTTTAATTTTCTAGATATAACCCGTTTGCAGCCTAAAACGCCGCTAAAATCAAAATTGGATGTTGATGAAGGCATTCCACGGTGGTTGTAAAAAAATAAGACTATAGTGGTTTTATTATTTTACATTTATTTGTTAAACTGACGTTTCGGAGATTTATTCTCTCCTTCTTCAGGGTAACAAAAAGTCAATGAAAGTAGTTCAAATCATAATTACTTCCTGTCTCCTTTGACAATGCCAAAAAAACATTATAACATTTTTTCATCTCGAATAGAAATAAAGTAAAAAGCAAT